>VMKM01002856.1:0-55340 GCA_008360985.2 Macquaria ambigua
TTTTTTTTTTAACATCCCAATTTAGTTAGTGCTATTTGGAGAACAAACCAGCCATGTAATACACAATAAGAGTTAGAGTAATGATGTTTTTAGGCAATAAAGCCAATGGATGTGGCTGTTATTAAAGCTTCTTTACAATTGCAAAACAATTCTTATCAACTGGGAAACGCTACATTTTCCGAGGATGAGGAAATGAGGCAGTGAACAAAACTAGCCATCAGATAGCACGTCTCCTTAATTCTCTCATCCCCTGTTAAATAATATCATTATCATTGCCTAATGACGATGGTGCTGCAGTGCTTATGGAATAAGCCGATTAGGACAGAGACAAACAGCATGGGGCCAGGAAGCACAGCGAGGCCATTTACCACTTCATACAGGACAAATGAGTGTGTCCCTACCATCTTTCCTTCTCTCATTCCCTTTTTCAATCTCCCATCCCCTCCACACACACACACACACACACACACACACACACACACACACACACACACACTCCACTTCCATCTATTTCATTTCTTCTTCTTTTTCTTTTTTTTTTATTTTACACACCAGGTCATCATGAAGTATTTGATTTCCTCTCCTCCCTCCTCTGCCTCCTTCCCTCTCTCCATTCCACCTCCTTCCTCACCACCACCCCTCCACTGCCCCCTTCTCCTTTGTGCGGAGGTAATCGTAGATGCAAAAGGGATGGGGGCCGCGGGGCTCTTATCAGCCCATAACATCTGTTGGCGTGTCAGGTGATGAGATGGAGCGCTCGCGGCCTGCCGGCGGCCTGGACGGCTCCTTTAATGCAGAGAGGGGAGTGTGCAAACAAACAGCGGCTGATAGGGTCTATGCTTGTCACAATCGCTCAGGACCGTGATCTATCTTCCCCCTGCCTTTTCGCTCTCTCTTTCTTTCCCCTCTCTCCCTCTCTGTCTCCATCTTCTCCTTTCCCACTTGAGTGCCCACGTTCTTCTTCACTTTCCCCAAAGACCCTTTCGCTCACCCTTTCGCACACCCCTGTTTTTATTCTAAATCAAATCCACCCTCCTCTGTTCATTATGTTTCTAATTTAGCCCCTTATGTTTGTTTCATGATTATGAATGTGCGCACAGTGTTGATCAGGCTGTTATAATGGTTTTCGGGAGCCTGCAAACAGAGAGGAAAGGGAAGTGGATGTCTGACAGTGAGATGTAGTAGATAAGATGGTCAGCGGGACTATCAGTGTGGACTTACAGTACCGTTATCAGGAGCCATGCATGCTCAAAAGAAAATGTTTCAGCCTTATCAACATGCTCATTTCCACAATCATCAGCAGCATCAACAGCGCCAGCACCGCCACTGGGAGCACCATCATTATCATCATCATCATCATATCCATCATCATCACTGTCATTATTAACAGTATTGGCATTGTGACAAAGAAAACCATCAGGATCATTATCATCATTATCAAGGTCATACATTTTCCTGTCATTTCTACTCAATCTGGTTTCACATTCTCTACAGAGCCCAAAACTCTAGACTATTTCTGAAACACGAGAGGTTCAGCAGCATTAAAAAAGTGCGTTTGGTTAATTGACAACCTTAATATACAAGTATAACATATCAGAATTTGTCAGGATAGAACGATAAAGTCCTGGACTTATTTCCATTGTTGTCCCTGGTGTTTACATAGTCCACAGACCTTTATCAAGACAGAAACAGGCATTCCATGTCTGACATTAAGATATACGCGAAAATAAGAGCTAAAGAACTAGAAATTTGAATCACATGAGCACGGTATATATGTATATATGACTGATTGATATTTGCATATTAACCTAAGTATAAAAAACATACTATAGGAATGATTACTTAAGGCCTTATTGGAATGCAATATACATATTCAATATGTAGGGAAGTACAATACAGTCCTACTTCTCTTCTTATACTGATTTCAATTAATTAGACTTGGGATGATACCAATTGCCGTTGCAATAGTGGTGCTCTTTAATATTTAAGTCTGGAACTGACTGGGAGGATTCTTGCAGGTAGCATTAGGCTATGAACTGTTCATGCTGTACAACCCTTTGGCATGTGCAAATTTTAATTAAATAAGAAACAGTATTTATTGTCGGTGTCATCACCCATCCATCGTATTGGAGTCAAGCAGTGCAAGAAGTCTTACTTTATGGTTGTTGTGATTATTTTATTTCATTTGTATTCATTTATTTATTTGATGGTTTGGTTCAAGCCATTTCAAATAAACTACAGTCAACACATCAGTGGATTTACTGTAGTCGCATCCGGCTCTCTGCACTCGACACCTTCTAATGTCTTCCCTTTTCATCCCTCCATCCAATTTCTAAACCTGTTATCCTGTTCAGGGTGGCAGGGATCTGCAGCCTATCCCAGCATGCAATGGGTGGGAAAGCGGGGTACACCCCAATTTATTCAGTAGACCAACAACACAGGGACAAATATTCACATATATAGGCAACTGATTCCCCTAAAGAATATGTCATTGCCGTCCCATCAGGCCTTTCTGCAGCATTTAATGAAAATCTGATAAACTCTTAGATAATGTGAATTTGAGGAGTCTTGAAATATGACATGTTGACGTTCTCAAAATGACCAGAGGGTCAAGTTTTGTGTCATTTATAGGAATCCACACACACACACACCTTTATTACAGCTGCTTAGCTCTAACCATAACAACATGTCAAATGAAAACGTGTTACATTATTAGCTTGTTAAGTTGCAAAGCATCGGTTTATGACAGCAAGAAAAAAAAAAAAACGTGAACACAATGTTTCTTTAGAGACTGAGAAGGAAGTAAAAAAACATTGAAAACTACTATTCTTACACTGAGCCGTAGTGTATTTCAAAACAAAATGATAAAAACTGAATCAAATTGGAACTTTAACCCACCGGCAGCAGAAATCCTTTGCCCTCCATCCCATCCCGAATGAAACAGGATTTCATCCCCATGTCTAAGTGCTTTGCAGGGACTACGTCAGCCCCTGTGCTGAACTCTACTGCTCCTTCTGAAGCTACACAACTATAATGTCATTGTCAGATGGCTTGTGGCAGCAAGATCAATAGTTAGTAATTCCTTGGCTGGGGGTCTGAGAGTCCTCGTCCTGCTCTCTCTGTCTGTCCCCCCCCCCGAGCTAGAATGTCCTCTAATGGAGCAGGCCAGATCTAATCACTGCAGTAATTGAAGTTTACTTTGAAGCTTTCAATCTAGGAGAATATTTAAAGACAAAGCCACCATGAAACACTATCTACTGTCCCAGGCCTGATGTGATCTGGATCTAGTGGCCTCTTCAATAATAGATGAGAGTCTCAAACATACTTTTATCCATCCTTTCGTCGCATGTCTGTGCATTAGATTTAACTTAATTCAAGATTCAAGGGTCTGACCACCATGAGCTTTCTGAAGGCCAACAGTAATGCAGATATTGCAGTTTGAGAGATTTATGCTCCTACAAATCTTTAGTCTGTTTGCAAATTGAGAACAGAATCTGGGCAGGCCCATGGTGCATGTGTGAGGCTACAGTATGTGATAAAATATATTTAACCTTGTTCAGGGTTGATGAAGACGTTGCTGTGGGTCAGAAGAGAGTTTCTGGGCACACAAAAAAAAACTAAAAGGAACATTTTTTGCAAAAAACAAACAAACAAACGGAATACACAATTTTTAATCAAGAATCCTTTCCGAAATGTAGATATAGTGCTAATCAAGCCTGAAGCTCAATACAATCAGCGCAGACATCAGTGCAATCACCTGACAAATAGCTGATGAAAACTGACATTAAATACTGTATCATTAGTTTGAAAGGCACATGCAGCAGAGTAGTTGTGTAATGATTGACTCTGGTGTTACACAGACTTTTACTGTTTTTGCCATAACTAAAGCAACACGTTGCAGATCTAAACCTCTACAGTGACAATCATAACCTTAACCATCTACATATCGACACCCTCAGTTGTGCCTTAGCAATTAATGGAGTGCAAAAGGTGAATGAAAATGTTGGGGTCCTAATGCCTATTGATATCAGCTTATTGTCAACTTTATTATATGAATAGAGGGGATATTTGGCTACTACTACACAAGGATACACCAAGCTCTACACAGCAGAGATTGCAAAATTATGATTATATAGGTGGATGCTGGGGTGGGAGCGTAGCTTATGAAATGCAACATGAAGAGGAGCAGCAGCAGTAGCAGTAAGTGATTGCAACAAGAGTTTGCAAAGAGCCAACAACCACCCCCAGAGCAAAGAAGACAACCTGCAGAAAAACAACTCAGCCCATAACATTCGTCACACTCAAACATGAGTATTCATACCACTCCGACCACGATGTAAATCAGCATCAAAAAAGCATCACACTGCACATGCAACAAACCAAACGAAACTGAGCACAGCCACCACAAGAAAGTAAAGTATTAACGCAATGCAATAAAAGTGCACATAAGTAGATTGCAGAAGAAGAAATTATCAGCTGGTAGATGCCAAAACATCAACCACAACAGATCTGTGAGACAGCAATAAAACTGCCAGAAGCCTTGGCAGCATCACAGCATAAGCACACAAACATCATCAAATCAGTCAGCCGGTAGAGAAGTCAACTTAAAACTAAACTTAGTTCATCTATTGAAAAATGTGCAAATTTAGCTCACGATTAGAAACATATTACATTTGAGGTATAATTGTTTTTACAAAATGATTCAGATGTCAACACCAGGTAAATCAACAATATGAAAGTATCATGAGCGCATGACAAACAAGCAAAAGAAAAATAGTCTCAAGTGCCATACATTATTATTATTATTATTACTACTCACAATTAACAGCAACAGCATACAAGCAGAAATTAGCAGCTACCAGATCCCAGAAATAAACAGCAGCATCAGAATCTTTAAAGCTTTTCCCAAACACACAAACAGAGACTGAGCAGAAGCAAGGCATCCACACACACATACATATTAGAAAAATCAGCATTTACCTTACTGAAGTGAAGCAGTGGTCCCCTGCCATCTCTGCCACACATGGGTAGCTTGAAGAGGACCATTAGCACATGGATATGAGTTTATTGGCAATGAGTGTGACTGAGTGTAAACCAAAGAGTAGGAGCTCTAATGCTTTGCTTAATATGAATTGTGTGTAGAGAAAATGCGAATGTGACAACCTATGTTGTGTGACAAAAGTCATGTTGAGTTTCCCATGAAGTGCACATTGCAGAATAGTTGTACGGATGGGCCGTGTGCAAGAAAACAGTCATGTTAACAGACTTAAAGCCAACATACAACAACCCACAACAAAGCGGTTACAAACTGCTGCACAATCAGTTCATCTCATTACACTCATGATGATGATTCATATTTCACCACCATGTTAATCATTAGCTTGAAGGTCTCATAATGCACACAGCAAACAGCAACCAACAGAAAAAGAAGCTCAGCCACTACAAGAAATTAATCCACAGCTAATGGTCATGCAAATACGGCACATAGCAAGATGAAAGCGCCATAAAAGCAGACATTAGCAGCCAGCAAACACCAAGACACAAACAACAACTTCTGAGACAAAACAGAGCAGCAGCCAAGTGCACAAACAGCAACTCAACAGAGACATGAACTCACAACATGCATGTTAGCAAGAGCAGCTCCTACCTTGCTGAAGGGAAGCATTGATCTCTGGGAGAATGATCTTCTTGGGGTTCCTAAACAGCCAACAACAGGAAAGGAGACTCCAATGTGATGAAGAGCAAGCACACACTTCCTAGCTAGCTTAAATGCTACATGAATATTAGTATCACTTTACCTCCAAAAAAAGTTAGCCGTTAGCTTAGCAGGGTTCATGGACAGGTTAGCTTGGTGGCAGCCAGGCCGAGCAAAACAGAGGGCAGGGCGCTGACAGTTTAAATAGCCCACCTTAGTGCACCTAAGGGGTGCGTTTGATATGTTGCAGGCAGTAGAGTTTGTCATGTGACCATTCAGTTTAGATTGAAGCAGCTGAACACCAATATCTTCATTTCGCTTCATTTTCATGCTAAATGAATAAAAAAAAATTAAAAGTGTTGCCACAAAATATTATTCCTGAGGACACTGTGTCAAAAATCACTCATTCACTATTCCCTTCATTCCCGTTTTGTCTATTGTTAAAAGATCAATAAAAGAAAGTCCATGACAACATTTAAACAATAATGGAGATTTTTTAAAAGCAGAGATTGTTAAATTAGACAAATAAAATAAAAATAAAAATATATATATGTGATTCAACAGTTCTAATGTGTCAGTGACAGGTGTTATGTTGCATACTGTAATTTTGACATTTTGGCATTTCTAAGGATAGATGGGGCCATATGTTGTAAATAATTATATAAATAAACTATATAAATAAAGCTGACCTGAAATTGACATTACATTGTGGGATTTTTAGCTAAAAAAGTGCATTTGTTGCATGTCATACCCCTCTAGCCTCCACTGAAACTCAGACTCATTCAGTTCTTTTTGTTTTGTGAACATGATCCATTATATGTGAGGTAGATGACTTCACTGGCCAATATTTGATTAAATATCAGTCCAGCAAAACTTTAAACAAATCATAATCTCTCCAATTACTCTACATTAGACATCATATTATGCTAAACTTTTGTCTCAGCTGTATTTTGTTGCAGTGGCTGAATAACTCCTGGTAATTGTGTTAGTTGTGTTCCACTGCTACGTTGTGGTAGACGCGAGTTGTGTCAGTGGTTGCGGTTTGCGTTGGTGGCATCTGTCCTGGCAGTGGCTCTCTGATTGATAGGCCTGAGCACAGAGGGGCAGTGGGAGATGAAGAGAGGTCTGATAGCGGGCCGCTAGATACTCCCTGATTCACTGTGTGTCAGATACTGATAACACCGAGACTCGGAGAGAGAAAGGCAAGAGAGAGTCTGTGAGGGAAGTAAAAAGAGAAATAAGGACATACATGAATACTTGGAAGGAGAGAGGAGGGAAGAGAGAGGAAAAAGAGATGCTTTAGATGTCACGTCAGTAGAGAGTGTGGAGTATGGGATTGTGGCCGGTAGCTTATTTCATCACACTGACAAATCGAGGTGTGAGTCCCATTGCTCTCGACTTCACGTTGTCAGGCGGACAAGCCTCCTCACAACATGATCTTCCTCCTTCGTCTCTCCTTTTTCGGCTCTCCATTGCTCTTTCTCATCTATTTTTCCTCTCTGTCTCTGCGAGTGTGTGTGTGTGTGTGTGTCCTGGTTTTTATTAATAACTATCTGTGGGAGATGAAATAAAGGCGGTGTGTTTTTTATGTGGTTGGCGTGGTCACAGTGCTGTCATTGTAATGTATGTCTTCCGATAGCACTTTGAGGGGTAAAAAATGGAGTGCACCTTCCTCTCCTCTTTCTGCAGCTTCAGTGTATCAATAGCATCACTCTTCTCACCCGCCTCCCCCCCTTTCTTCTTTCTCTCTCTCTTCTGTCGCAATCTATCCACTCTCCCATTTTTTTTTTTTCTCAGATGCCCCAACCTTATCTATCCATTTTATCTCCCTCCAGTTTCCGGCGCCATTTCTCCTCTTCTTCGTCTGTCGCTCACCCTGGTGTTACCAGGTTTTCTGTCGCCGGGGGAAGAAGACGAAAGGTTTCAGGAGGAAGCCAACTCAGTCAGGAGGTCACTGATGACATACACAACTGTGCTGTACGGTGCACCTGATGGTCACGAGTCATTTTGTTTTCAGAATAGATGAACATTTTTTGAGGCATACCTGTCCGTCACACTGGTAATCCCGCTCAGACATCTGATCAATGCTGTGAACGCTCGAGGCGGCATTCCACAAATGAAAACCATACCTGAGCGTGTCACATGCTCCTCATCCACAATCAACACCTGGAGGAGGTACAGTGCATGCTAGCAATGTGGCCATGTGACTTTAACCTTGTGACATCTGACGTGTTTGTCATCTGCTCAAACTCTGTGTGACCCTCACCGTCTGAACCAGGTGTCTTTGCATTCTACCTGACACATATAACATACATCATGTGCACAGATCAGATTTAATTTCCTTTTGATTTCATATAATTTTTTGTTTTTTATGCAGAACAAAAGAGCCGTGCATTAAAATAAACCAGTGAAAACACAGAAAAAGGTCAGAAGCCACTTTGTCTGCCATTGAACCAGATTTGGTGGGAAATCTGCTGGATTTTATTTGATGGAGCAATAAAGGAATAGGCCACCATTTTTCAGCACAAACACACCTGTGTCTCAGAGCTTATAGCCATGGGAGATGGTGGAAGAAGTGAGAGTCCAGTGGCAAAATCTCTGGTAGAAGTAAAACCAAAGCTGCCAGAGAGGAGGACAGGAGACATAAAATAGCATATTTTTTTAGTGTGTATTAGAAATGTGGTTTTAATTTTAGGAAACACTATTATTAACATCACTGCAGCTTATATGAGATATGGGCTGTCAGTCATATTGACCCTGGTCCCAGCTGTTTCACTATCAGCATTTTATAGTTACACTGAATTGAATTTGGACTAAATGAACATATTTTCAGGATTTGGTTTCAGGTTGGTCTTCCTAAAGAGGATTCGACGGTGGAGATTATTGAACCAGTAAAACTCACAGGTGTGGAGAAATTGTACCTTTTTCTCTTTATTTTCTACCTGACATCGGAGTTCTCTATGTCAACCACTGAGTGTGAACGCCTCGCGTAGCTTCTGTTATCTATCAGCAGAAAGAAAAAGCAGCTCTGTGGTTTGTCAAATTACACCAAATGACCAACCAGATCAGATTATGATTTCATATTTATCATTCAAGAACCATTGTGTGGGGCTTAACTGCTGTGTGGACTTAAAATACCAAATTTTGCCTTCTTAAAGATTGGACTTTGGTAATCATTATATGGATTGAGTTACACACAGGGGATTTCAGGATGTGTATTCAACTCCTGCTTTAAACCACTTAATATCTTTACCACTTAAAGTGTACCACAGGTCTACTGTTGAACAGATCGGTTTGCCAATATACTGGGACTGTGTTTATATACGTTATGTGATTTTATAGATATGATCCGGCTTGTTTGATTACATTTTGAATGTATTATTGATCAATTCTATATTGTCTGTCCATGAGAGGCCTTTAACTTTACATCTAGGTTAAACTGTATTAAAACTGGGTTAAATTAAATCTATATTGCACATACCATGCTTTTCACCGAAATATAGTAATTTAAAAGTCATTAAAAAGACAGTAATATATGACCCAGATGTCTAAAACACTTTCACACACATTTAGCCTGGTTTTAAACTACACATCGAGACATCTTTGGACCTGCAAACCACCACATACACAGGTTGTAATATCCTGTGGTCTTGATGTGGTTAACACCTGTAATTTTTGGGAATTTCAATCAGAAAACTGCCCAAAGTAAATTTATAAATTGGCAGTTGGCATCCTCGATCCAAGAAATATTGGTACCAGCTTTCAAAAACGTATTTAGGTTGAATCCTGCTAACAACAATTGGTTGTAAACTCCATGGTAGTCGTGAGCTCCCAGTGGGGGGACCGGTTTGGCAGGTGAGGGTAAGTACAGTATGGTAGTCTGCAGGGTGGAGGTTGAAGACTAGAGGATGTGCTCTGTGTTTAGCATCGATCAGCAGGAGATGGAGGTCTGACTCCCAGCCCGGTGTTGTGTTGGCCTGCCCTAATTGATGTAATGAATGTGATTAGGTGCTATCTGAGGGATCACAGAGCCTGGCCTTTTTCCTTATCTCCCAATGCTTCCTGGGCCCTACAGAGTGGACCAATAATGCATCAGAATGGGGGGAGATGGACTGACTGAAGCCTTAAGATGGAGGAGTTACCAGACTCTCATCCAAAATGTGAACACAGTCACATACATCAGCACCGTGGAAATGGACACGGAAGCTTACACATGTGGCTTATTCATAAAGGTGGAAAGAAAGTCCTTCAGAACCATTTTCAGTGATGGTCTTTCCATTTGAGATCTTGGCTTTATCTGTGAAATGCTAGATAAACTGTTCTCTTTTGCTTTGTGTTCTTCATTCAGAGATACCTCCATCAATAATTCTATCCAGGTCTCTTATATTAGTTGACTCGCTTGTGTTGGAGGCTGAGCCGAGGAGAGGAGGCAGGCCGAACAGAGTGAAGTATTCAGCAGCGCAACACTGGCATCGTGTGGAGGAATGGAGTCTTGCAGGGGGACTCAGCAGAGGATTTCACTGTTAAAGACCCCTTCAATGTTAGAGGATCTGATTTGATGAATGCAGGGTTTTGGGAAGTCTCATCATCATCTAGTAAAGACCATGCCCCATGAAGACGTGTCCCTTGGAACCAGCACTTCCTCTCTAAATGACACAGTCTAGCCTTATTGGTGCAGTCAGGGACACCTTGACAACATGTAAAGTAAAACAAAAAAATGGAATCAAATTTTATCACCAGGAACTTGTTGTTGCAAATACCTGGTAGATATGACTTGGTTATGATCTATAACTTAATGAGCTACCAAGGACCATCTGAATGCACCATTACATTTCTGATTGTATCCGGTATTAAAAGCAGCAACATACAGACAGGTTGTTTCCTCTATGATAATAACTTTATTTATAAAGAACCTTTCCAAACAAAGTTACAAAATGCTTTACAGTATATACATTTTTTGGGCCAAAGAAGGCAGCATTTTTGTGACACATTTCTGAGGCCTTCTGTGTGTGTTTTTTTAAATGTTTGTAGACCCATTAATTCAATTCATTTCAATTCAATAAAACTTTATTTATCTCTGTAAAGGGCAGTTGTATGCTGTAGCTCGTCACCCAGATCACGAGATGCACACACAATATGACGTATTTGGTCTTGAAAAAGCTACCTATCTAGTGTATAGTGAATTAATAAAAAAATAACATGATTGAGCAACAAAATGTGTAAATACAATGAGGAAAGAAAATACAATGTCATTGCAGGTTTTTTAGAAACTTTCCTGACAACAATGGTAAATGAGAATCACAGGCAAATATTGGTTAGATTTGTTAGAAAATCTTTAATTTGGTCATACATTTGATCAAAATCTTTATTTAGTCATCATCCTATGGTCTTATGATACATGTGTTTTAAATACATTTCACATCTGGAACATGCAAGAAATACGCACTTGATGGATCGATGGATAATTCTGATGTATCTGTATTCTCCATGTAGAGCTGCAAAATCTGAATGCCTGAGGGTCTCATTAATAAAAATGGCTTCATTTAAACTTCATTTTCAATTCCTTCTTAAAATAAGCTTTCTAATTATGATGGGACACCTGGTCGATACGGTTACACACTTTCCATCAGTTAATTATACATACATCTATCAGGCATCAGAACACAGACGTTTGTCCCTCAGTTCTCCAAACCATTTTCATCTCACAAGTTGAATTGCCATTGATCAAGTCCTTCTTTCTTTTAACTCAGCCATGCTGTGAGCTGCACACATTGCCCCGGCTTTCTTATGGGCTGGTTGTAGATGAGCTGCTGAGCCACTTTTAATGTTGAGACTGTAGTGTGTGTTGTAGTGTATTACTAATGATAAATTTGTGGTCACCAACATTAAAGTTGTGTTAGGAATTTTACCCTACTATTACACAGTAGGGAGGTGAAACGTGGTTAGAATCTTATTTTTTATGAAGAAAATGTGTTTAAATAGCACATTCAAAGCATCAGTAGATGTTTTTTAGTCTTGGGTCACAGGAGGAACTAATCCATGTGTTTCCAGTTCAGGGTAAAACTAAACTGGCTGTTTTTACAGATGAGAAGCAACATGAAGGTGCCTCTATCTCGACAAACCAACCCAATATGTACGTTGCATTTATATTAAGAGTCGTGCACGATTTTGTGTAGATCGTATTCTCACTGGATCTACAGGGTAACTTCAGTCCATGATCTTTGGCTCCTAACATGGATGCGGGGAGAAGAAACATTTTTTGCACTAAGACATCAAATAAGATCATTTGTGACAAAAGTATCACGTGAACTCATTGATTGAGAAATACAGTTATATTATCATATTTAACAACAGGTACACACTGCCCCTCTGTGGTGTAAATCAATGATGTTGCTTTTTTATTTTCTTCCACCTGCCAGCTGCTACTATCACTTACATCATACATGTATCCTAAAGAGGGCAGTGTGACACAACAAATACACTTTCCTGCATTAATCCTGCTTCTTACCTTGTACAGATGAAGTGCATTATTGCACATATGATTAGATACGATTTAACCCTCAATTTCTTCAATAGATAACAGAAACCATGCTGCCTTTAAAGGGTCTTTGAAAGTATTTTTCCCATTTAAACTGAAGATGTCATACTGAAATGAAACCACTGAAAGCTGTGAACATACAATATAGATGTTCGATATCCTACATCCTCAGATTCTTGATTCCATGTGTAATTTTCCTGGGCTGGAGTTTATCGACAGGCTGTTCCAGTGATACTGGTGATTACAGCTTTCATGCACATTGATCATAAGCCACCCCACCATGTGGTGATGCTATTAATTACAGCAAATGCTGCAGAGCTCTCATATCATCAGAGGCCACTGCCAATCATTGAAATAACTGTGGGCTATTAGTCTAATGGTGAAGGTTTGTATGTCTCACAGAATTCAATAAGCTCTGGATCTCATAAACAGACTTTTAGTTAATGAAGAAAAAACTGAAATTAGGATAAAAACTTAAGGCTCACTTGAAAAAAACTGTACCAATATAATAATAATAATCTTATTTCATATTAGCTAATATGAAAGGCATCATTAATTGTTGAAGCATTACACAGATAAAGCACTGATTTATTTCAACAGGAAAATGAAGAACTGCAGCCAACAGAGGAGACAGCTGGAGGAATAATATTGCCTCAGTTAGAAAAACACATTATGTTAGTTAAAATCTTTGTGTTAAATGTTTGAGAACCAGTAGATTAACTGGCAGTTAATGTCACACTGCTTTGTAAATCACTGGATTAGTATTCCAGGATGGTGTAGGTGTTAAAATGTGAGACAGACTTGCTCCCTGGAAACCAGACTCATCGTTCTGGACTGTGTTGAGTCATGCAGTGCCAAATTAAAAGAGGTCGTTTCTGATAGACAACACATAACCCAGCCTTTACTGCGCATAAAACTGGTGATGGGAGTTTACACAGCCTGCAATGATAATGTGTCTTTATCTGACTTTACAACAGCCATTTTGATGAGACTGGGATGTCGTAATGTTTTTTATTTATTTTTCTTTTTCACATGGGCAAACTTGTAATCCTTTTCTCCTGCCCCATCTGCTTCTACTTCCTTTGATTAGTTTAACCTCTTGTGTCGTTACAGATCTGCCATTGCTCACCTGTCCACTAGCTGCCACTGCTGAGTCTCCAGCTCCTGTTTGTCTACCATTTGCAGCCCACTAACTGCTGCCTGCTTTGCCTTTTGGATTTCTTTGTCAGGTCTCACTGCCTTGGCACTGCTGACCCAATAAAAAAAAGTGGTGTTACTACACCAGCCTTGCCTTTTTGTTCCCAATTCTGGATTCACTTGTTAAACGACGCGTTCATTCAGGGTCTGTGATAAATGACATACATTCAGAACATAAACTGAGGATGTAAACTAGTTTAAAATAGTGCAATTACTTCCACAAGAATGCATTTTTCTTAAAACAATGATTAGAATTTTTCTTTTTTTTCTCACACAAACTGATACAAGTTAAAAATGAACATGAAAAGGCGTTACCAGTTTTTAACATAAAAGAAAAGCTTGGGACGTTAGAATAGTGGCATTTAAAATCTTAGTTTTAGAGGGAATTAAAAGGAGATGAGTTTTAAAATGACATTGTCGAGGCTCAAGGTGACTCAATACATCCATCATGTGGTATAGGTGTATAAATAACTTTAACTTGATAAAGCTTTTCTACATTAGAGAGGAAAAGTATGCTTTCCAATGTACCGCATTTACCAAGTCTACTTTATGGAGGAGGGAAGATTCTCGGCTAATGGTGAGATAAATTAATCCACAAAAGCAGACAGGTAAAAGAGGTAAGGGAGCCAGTACTGGCAACAATGTGTCTGCATGGAGGACGTCTGAGGCTTTTATGTATTTCTGGTAATGGGTAAAAAGGGAGCGATAGCGGGGCATTTTACTCTGAGAAAGTAAAATTCTTCTCTGGAGGTTTCACCTTTCTGTGAAAGATTATCAAGGCTATCATGAATAATACTTTTGAAAGCCCGAGTTGGGTCTCAGTGAGTTTCAATTTAAAAAAATAAATAAATATTGTCATAAGCTTGTCTTCAATTTTCATTTGTATAGTCAACTTAATTCATGACCTGTAATGATCCATACTGATAACAGATTGACTGTGAGTCCCAAACGGCAGCCATCTCTTCTCTTATTCTATTTGGTCTCCTTGTCTACAACATGTCTCGACTGAATTACTGAGGTTTAGAGGTTGCTTAAAATACACTTTTGCTTCTAAATGTGCATTAAGTCTCCAATACATAATGTAGAGATATATGAATGAAAACTTTCATTCTTCACTTGCTCAATCACTGACATGTGCAGACCCAAAAAGACCTTGGTATGACACAAAGAGATTGAGATTAATTTAAAGACTTACTGTTTTCACTGATGCTTAAAGGTTAATTTAATCGTTTTATCATTTCTTCATCAGGGTCTACAGCTTCTTATTGCATGGGAAGCAGTTTTTCCTCAGCTTATACAGTATCACTTCTTCTGACTGTCATGTGTGGGCTCGTTTGTGCCTCAACTAGATGGAAATACTTGAACTTGAAACTGATGAAGGTTGTTCAGAGAGCAGAACACTTTGGTGACATCCTAACCAATGTGTTTTCCAGATCTACTGGCATTCATCATTGCGTTCATTCCCTTGAAATTATAATTGCTTTAACGGCTGTACAATACAGTGATGCTTTAAAAGTTACACATGCAGAAATTTAGTGCTTAAATGAAGCAAAATGCACTCGCAGTAATAGCTGTAATACTGGGATTCGTACTGTAGATTGGACACAATATGACCCCTTGACAGGGCTTGTGAGGCAGCACGAGATACAGCGGAAAAGGTCCCATTAATGAGGCAGGGTGAGAGATGGGATGAGGCCGAAAGACAGATTCTGTGGAGGGAAAGTGTCAATGAGCTGGATGGAGAGAGCAGATGCATGCTGGACGGCGAGCTGTCGATAGACACCTAGACAAGCAGTTGTCCAGTCTCTGTGCAGTCATAACAAGCTGTGGAGCCTCACCTCTCCCCCACTTCCAGTTCCCCTTTGGCCTCGGCTGGGCCTGCTGTCTGGGGCCTGGGTACCTGAAATCCTGGTAATAACGGTGGCATTGATCGCTGTGCCTGGGATGGCCAATTACAGCTTCCATAGCATCTAATGAGGAGCAATCGCTCTGGTGGCAATTACTGTAGCTGTATAGCGCCCCGGAACTGAGATGGAGAGCTGCAGACACAAGGAAGTGCAAGTGAGACAAATAAAGAGTGCTGCTACTACTGCACACATATATAAACACACATGTAGGTACACAGCTCACCTCATCCAATTCAAATGTGGAATTAGTCCTAAAACAAATTTTTATTTTAACCCTCTGTCCTCATCGTTTGTTAGAGTAGATTCGAATAAAACAGAATACAGCCTTATTGTCCACCAGGGTGGAAAATTATCTTAAGCTCACCAAAGCATAAAAATGGGACATTACACTTACAATGATGTACAATAGGCCTATTGATAACAAAGCACCTTCCATAAAAAGTGTGGCAAAAGTGGTTTTTAATTAGCTTCTTAGCAACAGTCGTTTCTTACTTTTAAGTAGTTTTTTACGCCACTTAAAAAAATAATAATTTGACCGTCCGAAAGTCTATCTGCTTTCAGTTGAGACAGAAAACTCCAGTGTGGTGCTACAGTCACATGACACATGTTACTAGCTGTGATATAAATGAAACGCACCCTTGGAACGAGGCTTTGCTAATTAGGCTAATTAAGAAAAAGCCTGCTGTCTTCTTCTTGTTGTTGAGCTCCGGAGGGGCTATGACTTTGTTGTGCTGTTTTTGTGTTTTGGCTAACTGTACTAAAAAGCTAGCCGTTTTTGCACCTGCCTCACCGGGAATGAACTACAAGCAGCCAGGTGCGGGAGTTTCCGGTACTGCCGACTAATTAACGCTACCTGGGACCAGCCAGCAGCAACACCTGAATCTTCCCAAAGGATTTATTCCCGATTCTTCAGTTGACAAAGGTAAGTGCTGCTTTTGCTAACATGACAAAACTATGGTTTTGTTCAGCAGGTGTTTGGAAAGAGGTGAGGCTGTTTACTGTATGCTACTAATGGCTAATTTCCGTTTTTGCTGCTGTCACCTTGCTATGTGTAGTACCGTTATTTGGTTGGTTTTTGGTATTAATTGTGAGTTCATTTATAGTAATGGAAGAGGTCTTTTTTTCCTCTGCTGAGCTATTTTTTTGGTACGTTCATAATAATGCTTTTAAGCCATTGATTTATTTAGAGGTGAAATATAAATACTCAGGTTGAGTGTTTTTGAGTGTTAGAGGGAGTTAGTTTTACAGCATGTTGCCTGTTGGTTCAGTGCAAACTCTGGTTAATATGATAATATGGTATAATGCCAATATTGTATTGGCTGTATGGATGTAAATATGACCATTCACGTCATTGTTTCACCTTAAGTCACATTTTCTTTACACAATTCATATTCAGCTAAGTGCAACAATTTAGTCATGTCATAACTCCATCTTAGCTACAAAGCTCTTGTTGTGCAGTTTAAACTCCTATTAATGTACTAATGGCCATTTGCTGCTTATCAATGCAACATTAACATTTAAAAACAGGAGGATATCTGTTTTAAGCCGTGAGTTGCTGCATAGGTGACGTGCTGAGGTGCTGCTGCAGGTGCTCACAGCGGATTCATAACGGACAGCTGATGTTTATTATTGCCACTCCTCAATTGGGCTTGATGTATACTGGAGGGGAGTGATGAGGTCAAAGCCTAGATGCCAAATATCAACTCTGAACACACACCAATTCACATAAATTTACTGCTAAATGGAGGAACTTGCCCCAGGCAAAGGCAGAACAGTTTTTTCTTCTTCGGCTGTGTGCTGCTTCTGTCAGTCTAATGCTTTGTTATAGAAGGTTAAAGGGCAGTGGTTGCTGTTGAGTCCATCAGTTAGAGCAAAGGATGTGCTCTCACACACATGATCTACCTGACCTCGACTCAGGGCAATATTATGTTCTAGCCTTGGATTTTTGGATTTTGTGTTGTCAAAAAATGTAAATTTTTTTTCGACAACACGTGCAGCTGCATTCTAGTCCCTTTGATATTTTAATTCTTAAACCCCTTGGATAGCGGGGGTCGAATGCTAACTTGGAGGACTGATTTATTACTGGCCAGTTGAATGCCTAAAGCTTGTATTCACTATGCACTACAAAGGATAAAATGAGAAATTGTTGCGTCTGATCCTTATTTTCATTCCCAACACGTGTGTTAGATCTGGACATTATTGTGCTGATATCAGATCCCAGCTAATGTATAGGGAGGGACAGCTGTAAAGTACAGTATCCCTTCAGTGTACAAGTTTACATAAAGGGTTGGGAGTCAAAAGTGCCAGAAGAATGCAGTCCAGTGCAACACCACAAGCTACAGCTTCAAAAATGAGATGAATCCACACCTCAACAAAAACATATGTTGCGTAATATTCTTATTATTCCTATTATTTTGTCCACCCCCTGTACAAACGTACATTACAGCAGAAAGTTTGGGCTCTGGCATTACCAGACTTTGATATAAGAGCAAAATGCCTGTCATCCTTTACGTTCTGCTCATTCATTCTCTCCTTTTCTATTACCATCTCTTTCTGGTTGTGGGAGCTGTCTGCAGATCTAACCATGCCTCTGTCTTTGTGATCTGTCTGCCTATTTGGATGTCTGACTTTCAGAAACTATTCCCTTTCACTCTCCCACTTTATTTTTTCTTCTTCTGCTGTGTATAGATCTTCTATCATCTTTCCTCTTTTCACTCGCTGCATCTTTGCCGCTGTGTAACTTTAATATCAGGGTTTTCGAACAAGGACGGAGGCAGCGGCTCAGTGACAGTCAGACATGGGGGAGCAACACAAACACCCTTCGAAGCTCTTTTGTATGTAAGCAAGGGATAAGAGAGACCCAGCACGTAGACACAGCCATGAGAGCGTCTGATTGAGGCTTTGGCGTGAACATGGGAAAGGAGGCTGTGGGCCTGTAGCTTTCATCAGACTAAACCCACAAACACGCACACATAGGCTACGCACACGCACACGCACACACACACACACACACACACACACACACACACACATTGACGTTGTTAGCTAAGAGGGAGCGAGGTGTGGAGAGAGGGGTGGAGAGGTTACAAGATAATCAACACTCCCTCTCCACCGTAAACCCACACAATAAAGACTTGACATCAATATGCCAGTGCAGTCATCACCACAATAGCGCCTGGCACCGAGGGGGGAAAGGGCCTCCACAGTACATCCGCACTGATTAAACCATGATGAGCGTGTGTGTGAGAGTGAGAGAGAGAGAGGATGTTCTCTGAAATGTAGCGGAGAGTTTGCCTACTTTTAATTAGCAGAAAAGACTTTGTTTGTCATTTGTTTTAGGCTGCAAGCGATAATGTCTGATTAGGTGTAAGAAAATAATGGACTTCTGTGCCATGTGTATTATTTTCTAATAATGGGACACGTCAGAATGCATTATGCTGCTTATACCATGGTCAACTATTGAAGAATCAAAACAGCTGAACTCAAATTTGTCATCTGCCTAATACAGGCTAAGGGTAAGGCAGGGTATCAAACCTCAGTATTGAAAGCTGGCACTGAATGGCTGATCGAATTTGTAATCTTGTTTACAGAATAAATGGTTTAAATCAAAATTTGGCCAGTTTTAACTATTTTATTCAGCTAAAATTCTTGTTTGGCTGCTGGTGTTGTAAAAACAGTTACTTTTTTTTGTTAAAAGAAGAAAACCGTTGTAGAAAAACATGTTTAAAGTGAAGTACTTGGGTAAAATTTCAGGTGATACACTGATTGCTGAATTGGCTATTATAGATTTTTTTTTTTTTTTTTTTTGCATAACTGCAGGGATCACAGTGTATATCATTTGACAGCAATAGAAACGTAAGGATTGCCTATACAGTATATTAGACGAATACACTTCTGAAATGAAAACCTTATATTGGCACCATCTTTGTCAACTTTGGTATAAACTGTACTTTACCACTCCAACAAGTGGGAAAAGTTGTTTCCTAGTAACAGCTGAGTGGTCTTCCAGGCAGCTGAGGCAACAACGTCAAAGCTGTGCGGTTATCTAAAAATAAACCATATCCTCCTCAGCCAATCAGAAGTGTCCTCTGTGAACATGTTATAAACACTTGCACTTGCCCCTCGATCAGATAAAAGTATTTATTGTTGCTATGGTATAATATATGTGATGAATGTATGGGTGGAATGTAGGTAGTGTGAAACAGATCTAAGCTGTCAGATAATAGTGTATTTTACTGGGCAAAAATGAATTTACACAACATAACAACCGTAACTTGAATAGGAAGCAAGAGCACTTCAGAATGATGAATATGCAGCACAGAGCTTCTTCACAGCTTCATTAACCTCAAAAGCTTTCTATTCAAGTTATTGAATTACTTGTTGTTTTGTGTGTGTGTGTGTGTGTGTGTGTGTGTGTGTTTATCAAAAAGACGTGGAGTAGAGCCACCCCTCCCTTTTGGCTTAATCTTCACTATGTAAAAAAGTGTATTTTCTCCAAATATAAAGGATTTTCATTCATGGTGTTTGGTAAGAAAATGTAGCACTGATGATTGTGTTCTTATTATGTGCATTACAGGTGTAGTTTATGTTTTTGTGGGTATATGCAACTTCCAACAAGTATTTCTAAGCATGTATATAGAGAAAGCCTTAGGGCCTTAGGATGTTTGTCCAGCAGTTTTACCTTGCCAGAGCTTACAAGAGATTACATTTATATCACTTCCTGCCTGTACATTGGACACAGCAGCATTATTTGTCTAATTAAATCCCTCACATTTGTCCTGCTCAACCTTTCACCCTCCCACAGCCAATCAGCAACACGTCCTCAGTGACAAGTGGCACTTTGAAGCCATTAGTTGATCGTTTATATTTTATGCAGGATAAGTATTTCGCTTGGACTGAGGAGAGATGTATTGGATGAACCTGTCATCAAGTGTTTCACAGTTCTGTCACACACAGCATTGAGTAGAGCCTCAGCAAAGTCCTCTTACACCTTTAGATGGCAGCAGCATGCCACTCCATCATGCAGGAAGAGTCAGAGAGACACAGAATCTGATAGTCTGGAGCAAAGCTATGTATATGAGCAAAAACAAAGAGGGACAGTTAGAGCTCATTATTTCTTTGATTCTTTAATCTTCCTCTTGTCTTCATCCAAATCGTTGTTATTGGTAATAGACTGTCTCTTCCATTGAGGGAGAAAAAAACCTTTTTAATAAGACAAAAAAATAAAATGCAAGAAAAACCCTATCCCAAAACTAGAGCTGCTTCGCTCGTCTTGTTGTCTAAGTTTGATGTCTCTTCCATGTAATTGAACTTGATGAATGCTGGCGTTGTTTTCCCGCGAACACGCTTTGTCCTTTCAACCCCACCTGACATATCTGGGCCGGCCGTTTATTTTCAGAACACACTTCGGTACCTGTCTGTCTGGCGAAGAGCTATGGTTTGAATTGTCAATTATATGTAGTCATGAAAAAGCCCTTTTATTGTTGTTTTTTTTTCCTGCGAGTGCTGCCACAGGTTTTTCATACAGTTGTGGAAAATCTGTACGATTCTGTTACATCTGCACTGCCTAAATTAGATGCTGCTAGTAGTAAAAGATTCAGTATTATATGATAAAACCTAAATATCTTTGATTTTTGGACTGATGGTCAGACAAAAAAAGCAATTTGAAGAGGCCACTGTGGGAAATTGTGGTCGGCATTTTAAACTTTTTTTTTTTTTTTTTAGACATTTTATAGACAAAACAATTCATTTATTCATTCATGAAAACTGTTGGGAGATTAATCGATATTGAAAATGATTGTTAGCTGTGAGTCCCTGCTTCATTTAACTGTTCAGTTATGTTTTCTGTTCATTTTATCACCTATACGATGGTCCAAATTCTGTTTCAAAGAACTCTCCACGCTGCCAGGAAGATAATTCTGGTGGAGTAATACTAAATCCTGTCATTTTATTTTAACTCACTCACACAGAACATCAGAATAAGCCTTCATTTGAATCTGGCTGCAAACTCCTCCACAGATTCCCAAATTCCCAGAAACAATAATGAAGACGTGTCATGAGTGTCTGCAGTGGTAGCTACGGCTTCTGATGAGTTTTCAGTGTTGATGCAAGCTGTCTTGTAAACATCAATTCAACTTTTAAATGTTTTCTTGTTTTTGAACATGGGGTCAGCTGAGGTGGTCACACAGATCAGCAGGTTTACAGGAACTGGTCAGACTGGTTTTTGTGGTGTTTTTTTTGTTTTGAGTTTGGTGCACAGTGATCTAATGAAAAGTTTAGATGACAAAACTCTGGACACTCAACCTACACCTCCCCAGAAAGAAAGGGAGGGAGAGAGCGGGAGAAAAAGGGAGGGAGAAACACCTATGAACTTAATTACCCAATGAATAATTAATGTTTGATTGCAGCGTTCCCCCAGGCTGTCAACACAAGATAATTTATCATAAGATTATAATTTATCACTAATTGCTTTGGCAAGAGGTTTATGATTAGAATAATTTGCTTATTAAATGCACAAATTTTATTAAGCAGCAAACTTTTGTGTAAAGTACGTATCGATTTTAGCTGCGCCCACACCGTCAGAAAGAGTGCCATTAAATTGCGTTTAATTGAGTTACACATTCGGGATTAAAAATAGTTGTTTGCTCAGTCCATAATGCAGTTCTGTTTTCCATAATTTAGTTAAACAAAACAGGTGATTATTCTAATGCAGTGAGATGCATACGACCCAGGGAGCGATTTTAGCACAGAGAGGTGCCTCCATATCCTCAAAGCCAAGAAAAGCACAACAGCATCCTAAAGACTTAAGCTCCTCTGTGAATCCTGTTTACTCCTCCTAAGCTGTAATGCCTATTTAGATGAGGAGAATCTGAATTGTTTGTCTCCAGCATAATGAATGTTTGTTGTCTGGCATGGAAATCTTTTGTGCAGTAGTCACAGTATCGTAGCTGTGGGCAGGACAGGTGGGTGGTTTGTGCTTGGTGACTTTCTACAGGCCGTCCACGCGTGATATATATGTCAGTTCTCAGTGTTTGACTTTGTCTTAGTCTTTGTCTCCAACTATAGTAATCACGCATTTATTGCGTTCATTCTTCCTTACTGTCTTTACAACTACAATCCTGGTTTGGTTTTTATCATTTTCATCCATTTACCTGTTTCAGCTATTAGAGATTTCAGCTTGTGCTTTGGTTTCTCAAAGTAAAAATGTGGAGAAATACCAAAATTGGAAATGCCACCAGAAACACAACTATTAATCAGAAGTAACAAATATCAAAAATAATAAAAGCTGCTCCACAGGAGAGTCATATTAAGCCACATGTCATTTAAGGTGCAATCGTTGGGGCTCAAATTGTATAACTATCTGTCACAAAAATGGCGTAATAATTTAATGTAAACCAGATTTTAAACATTTGAAAGCATATAGACAGGCAACAAAGGCAAACTGTACAGGGAACAATAAACAGCAACACACTTCACCATCAGGGAAAGACAGACCCACAAGTTGCTAAAGATCCCAAAATTACAGCCTTACAAAACACCACAGATTGAATCAAACCCTGTGAGACAGTTTCATTGAAAATTGTATGTTGTGAGTGTCACAGAAATCTTAAATTGTGGCAACGCTGCCATTTACATGTAGAAACTACTTGTATTCAAGGTTCGAACACAAAGATGTATAACCTGTATAACCTGGTGTAAGAAGCACAAAACCTGGAGCCCTGAGAAAAAGACAATCTTTCAGCTTTTCTCCTCCGTTTGGGCTGGTTTATGTTCAGAAAACGCCAAATTATCAAATTATTTCTTTAACCAACAGCCAGCAGTTAAACATAGTGGTGGTGGATCTGTTGTGTAATGGCAGCATCTACTGGGAGTCATTGGTATTACCCATAGCTCCTTTTCTTCAAAGCCTTTTAAAACCACCATGCACACAACACTGATGTAAAGAGCTAAACATGCAGATTATGAATCTGTACAAATCAACCGTCAGATCAAGATCCAGCAATAAACCAGGCGCGACTCATTTTTTCTGACAGAAAAGGTTTCTGTTTGCACTTGCATGGGCCTGCTCTCATGCTGAGCCCAAGGGTGCACATCTATAGTTGGACACTCTAATGATAAACAGTGTTTTTTTCTCTCCTATCACGTCTTAAATCTGAAATCCTTATGTCTTTAAGATGAGGTGATATTTGTATAGTTAGGTTAGAGTTACATTAGACCACATCATAAACAATACATATGGTTGTTTTTGATGAGTGTGATCCATAAGAACCAGACAAAATTAATACTGACACACATGCACACATACTGTGTCTTGGCATTTAGAGGGAGGAGAGGAGTGGAGTGGGCTGCTGGAAGGGATGTGTGTTCCTCGTCCTGCTGTCCAATCAATGTGAGAGGACAGGAAGGGAAGGGCTGAGGGCCAGTATAACACTTTGTAACACTCTCACCTCGCAGTGTGCACACGTCACTAAGCGTTACTCTCAACACGCACACACTTGCACACACAGACCTCCAGGTTTTGTCTCACTGGCTGGGAAAAGAATGGTGTGTGTGTGTGTGTTTATCAGTGCAGCTGTGAGGGGCTCTTATCAGCCTCCTGAGGAAGTTGGACAGATATCAGTTCTGGTGGCGAAGACATGGACTACATATGACACAGATAGTACTCATTCTGACACACACACACACACACACAGTGGGAGACACCCCGTATTAAAGGGTTTGGCAGCCGTGTTGAAACCGTCAGACAGCCAATCAGGGGATCGATGGCAGCCGTGACTCGCCCAATGACCCACGCTGTTATCTCCGCTGGCCATCCTCCCATCTCTCCCCTCCTTTCTGTCTCTCTCTGCACTTTCCTTTCGCTTTTTTGCCTTTCCCTGCCTCCCCTCTAACACTTCTTTGCTTTATCAATCGGTAAAAACTTTTCCCTCTTTCTTTCTTCAGCTTGGACCCACCCCCTCCCTCCTTCCCCTCCTTTACTGGCAGTCTGGTTTTTCTGGTCTAATGAACCTGGGGGTCTCAGGGCAGCCTCCGCTGGGTTGATTAGGATCCTCATTAAAGAGAGGACCAGACCAGACTCCCCTCCCTCCCTTCTCCGTCCATCTCCCATCTCTCCCTTCCCTCCTCTATCCCCTCCTTCCACCCTGCCCTGTCACACAGAGTGGCATTTTTAATTACCGCTGCTCATCATAAAAGGAAGACCCATTATATATATCAGTGTGAGTGTGTATGCGTGTGTTTTTGTCCATCCTCTCCTTTTTCTTTCCTCACTGATCTATTGTAATGAACTCGGTGTGTGGTGTAACCCCCATGTGAAGGCTCATCATGAAAACAGACATTACTGGCCAGCTAGTTGGCATTTTTAACACACTGAATACACAAATAAACACAACCGTCTTTAATGTTCGATTTGGACTCACTTTCATGCTTCCAGAAGGCAGTAATGAGCAAAAAAATAACTTGTTTAGAAAAAAAAGGTACAGAGGAGAAAGAGCGAGGCAGGCGTAGGAAGAAAGGACTACAGAGGACAGAAATAAATGAGCTACTTTAATAAAGTTTAAGGGTAAAGAATGAGAATGGAAAGATGGAGTTGTGGAGAGGAGAGTAAGATGGAGGAGGGCAGGGTTACGTCTGGGTTTTTTGCTGTTGTGCTCAACGACGGGATCAGATCAGATCAGCGCTGCTCCAGAGGACGCTCGGGGCCAAAAACTAAATCTGATTATGTCGCCTGAGAAGACTAATCTCTCTTGAATCTGTCTTCGTCGTCTAATTCCAAAAACAATACTGTAATGTGTGTGTGTGTGTGTGTGTGTGCGCGCGCGCTTGTTCTAACGAGGGTCATACACTTGGATTGACTGACATGGGATTTTCCTGTCAGATTTTCTAATATTACTAGTGAGATAACATGTAAACTTATATAACAGTCTTTCTCAAACTTAGGGTCACGACCCAAAATGGGTCACAGACCCGTTTTTATTGGGTCGCCAATTGACAGAGTAAAATGCATAACAATGCTATGATATGTGAATTCATACGCTGGTCTGTTAAGCTCAGATGTGTGCGGGGCTGTTCTTTAGTTTATAAATGTAGATGTTATGGCAATTCATGATGTATTTTTGTAATTTTGGGTCCTGGGGAGACACCGAATTTCTCTTTTGGGTCTCGTGCTAAAAAAGTTTGGGAACCCCCCTGGTATATAAAATAATGAACTACAGTCCCTAAGTGATTAGTTATATAGTCAATTAATAGCCTGATTTTCATAGATAGAGAGAAGGAGTAGATGTATGTAATTTCACTCGTAACTGAAATTTTTGGCGATAAAACCATATCAAACAAAGTTTTCCAAGTCTTAAGATACGTCTGGATCTTTTCACATTTGTCATGTCGATTGATAAAATGTGCCAATTTAAGGGTTGTTTTCCGGCTTTGGTGCAGAAAGGGGACGTCCCTATTCTTAAACCCGCCTACGAAGCTCTGATTGGATGAGGTGTTTTTCCAAACCAGGATAACTGTCATCAATGAGCACAACATTAGACCTATTTGAATCACTGAAAAAAATCTCAGGTGTCTGGAACCAGGCTGGTTGATTTTCAGTCAACTAAAAATTAATCAAAAATGTTTGTCATTTATCCAGCAAAAATGCCAAACATTTTCTGAGTCCAGCTCCTCGAATATGGGACCTTACTGCTTTTCTCAGTGTGAAATCATTGTTAACCAAATACCTTATAAGTTTAATATTGTTATAGAAAATATTTGGGTTTGAGAGATGGGCATTTTGACTATTTTCTTATATTTTATATACTAAACAATTGATTGAACTGATTAATCTATATTGAACATATTGTTATTTGCAGCCCTAATTAAGTATAAAATGTCCTCCATATAATATATACGGTCTAGCAAGCTTTGAGAAAGTTCTGTTAAGTGATGCTTGCTCTCGTAGACATGCATGCATGCGCGCGCACGCGCACACACACACACACACACACACACACACACACACACACACACACACACACATTCTGTCACAATGCATTAGGTATCAGAACTGTTCAGTGAGCAATCAGATAAGGAGCGCACACACACACTCACACTCGCACACATACACGAGTGCTTGTTCTGCTCACTGACTTTCTGTTAGCACACCCGTCCACTAATTAGATTCCATTAAAGGTGGCGTTCATAACTCGGGAGGTTTCTTTGGCTGACACACCACTCGATGTTAAAAATACCGCCAATTAGACACAGCTTCAACACACCATCACGTCCGACCACCCAGAAAGATGAGACCTTGCTCTGTCTCGACAGGCGTTCGACTTCCAACCACCAGCCAAAAAAAGTCACAAAGTTTTTTTTCTCCTGTCTGTAATGGTCTGGCAACTCCTGGAAATTGAGGGTAGAGATAGAAATCACCCTCACGGGGGGCGAAGGAGAGGAAGCAGAGGGTTTATCAACAAAAGCACCGCTTGGGGATTTAGTGGACAAAGTATCGGACTCAGGCTAAACTCCCCTGGTGGCTGATGGGAAGGCAAAGCAGGGGCTTTTCTCTGCTAAATATCAGTGTTGTCTTCTCCTCTGCTTTTGTCTCCCTTTGGTCTATGCATGGTGCCACCTTTTTACCTGTCGCTCTCTTTATCAATGTCTGAAGCACCTGCTATTAGCTTAGCCTGCTAACTTGTGATAAAAGGCTCGTGACAACATTTCAACCCTCTCCCCCACCTTCACCTTCTTTTCATTTTGAAGAATGAAGAAGGGATGGGGAAGAAGAAAGAGTTGGTGCACTGGTATTTTGGGTATTTCCCCCCCGTCTCTGCAGCTCCGTCTGTCAGCACGCCAGCAGCATCTAAGCTAACCCGGGCCGGCGTCGGAAATGTCACTCGGTGCATTAGCATTTAGCCACCACGCTCTGCTGTCAATCTGGGTTTATCTTTGACACCCCCTATGGTCTCTCACCTTAGCTCCCAGCCCCCCCTTCCCAGTTAGTCATTGTACTAATAAGGCAGGGGGACAGTAGAATTTATCAGGGCTAGACACTCCCGCCCTGCCAGCCATTACTCATCCACAGACCAGGACATGCCAACAGTGGCTAATTGCTTTCTTTAACATTGCCACATGTGACATTCAGCAGAGTCTTCACTGGAAGAAGATGGGCTTTTCCTTACAGCAACCATAGTGCTGAGCCCATATAGAGCTTATAAAGACCTGTACATAGAGAATTGGTTCTGTGCGCCTTGTGTCTAAATATATGACACATAGTGTACATCGAAAAAGAAAAAAAAAAATAAACAACTGACAGTTATTGGTGCAAATCCATACGGAAATGTAACCTAAAGGGCCTAATAAGGCAGATTTGTTTGCAAATGTATGTTTCTGTGGCACAGCAGTGCCTTTAGTCAAGGTTTCTGCTCCAAAACAACCTGAGCTGTAGTTGAGAATCAGTTACCGTGAACAAGGTGTTTTTTTTGGACTTTAACAGGCCGCTAACCACAAGACTGTCCTCACCTCATAAGCAACAGCATTAGCCATTTGTTTAAATGATTGAAAAGACCCATGTTTCCCTTCTGCTGACAAGCAACCTTTTGCGAACTGCCCAGCAAAAATGGAACAAAAAGGATGTATGTGATACTGCTGAGGTGACCAGGTGGTAAATTTAAAAATGATTTATGTTGAAATTTAGTGTGATAAATTGCAGATGTTGTTGTGAAAACCTGCGGACCTTCATTATGGCCACCACACAAATAGTCCCTGGAAACATCTTGCATGGCTTGTTCCATATACCCCTTAATGTAAAAGTAAAGGTAGGCAAAGAGGAATCTGATTTAGGTGGTGAAGTTGTACAGTAAGCAATTTCCTTTTGTTGTGAGCAAAGGGGGATTATTCATCAAAGCGATGGTGGATGGTCCAATATCTTACAAAGCTCTTTGCTTTGTTTGGTGGCAAAAGATTAATGAACAGACTGGACTGACATTTCCAGCAGGAAGGACATTGATCTGGAGGCCTTCTGAAGATCCTCATTGTCCTGTTTACCCTGCAAACAATGGATGACAGTGAGGAAATATGTATGCTATGGACCGACGATACGCACAGTGGCTGTATGAACACATACACACTCACTAATCCAAAGGGCAAACTCAGAATTTCATAAGCTACTATATTTATTAATCAGGAGTACCTTCATAACATCTAAAGAGATTTTTTCCCCTGTTTTTTTTTGTGTTTTATTTAAGAAACTGACTGGTGCCTGCTGATAGAAATTGTTGGCATCAGTCGAAAGTCAACAGGGACCTAAACTATTTCTTTTGGAAATCAAACGCATTCAAGCCATTTGGTTTCCTGACCTACAGTAAGAGTAGAAACAAGTAACAGAACTTTTTTGGGAGGATTTAAATGAGCCAACTGTCTCGATTCCCTGTTGACTTGATCTAGTATTGCTAACAAATGCTGACTGGAGGCGGTTGCCAATTTCGGGCAAACAAACTTTTCAGATGTCCCTTGGTTTTGGCAAGCTGATAAAACAGTTGAGCCCATTCTGCCACTATTATCATTAACGCACTCTTTTACTTATTTAATGTGGGCATCAATACGGCAAGAAATATGGCATCGAATGTGTCTTTGTCCAGTTTCATCTTGGTATTTTTTTTAATCCTTGCAATAGACCAACTGTACTGACAGTAGTGTGCACAAGGAGGGCAGGGGAGGACAGCTGCACTTTTGAGTGTTAAAGTTAAGTTTTTTCCCCCCACTATTTAACTCAGGATCTTAAGGGGACATTTCCATGCTTCAAACCAGAGTCATACTTGGGCACTTAAGTGTACCAAGTCAGCTTTTATCAACCCAAGCCGTAGAGAGTAACTACAGCCAGGCTAATAACCTTTTTGTGCTTCCAACTAGTCATGACTACATGGTCTTTCCACACCCTGTAGAGTACAGCAATTTACAAGGTACTGTCTTGCAAATCCACGTGATGGTTGGGTGTGGTTACAAGTACAACAATCCACACCTAACCATTCCTACCTGTGATGAGTGTGGTCAGAAGTGAAACATACAAAGTCTAATGTGGAGTTACTCTTCAAGTGAAGTTGGCTGTATGATAGATCTCAATGTTCCTCTGTTAGCTCAAGTGCCTGTGTGACTTCAGGACAACTATACACTGGATTCTGCACACAAAGACGTGCCCTTCCATTTCTGGCCCTCCCTCTAAGAGTGTTTTTGGAAACAACTGCACACTGTACGTGGCTTCAGAGATATTTGAAGGCCATAAGACTAAAAAAGAAGCGTTCAGGAACAATGTCCTTTCTCTGCTCATATTCTCTCCCCATTATTGGCTTTTTAGTGTTTAGGTAGGACCCATTTGTGGTATCTTTGCCAACTTCACATGTGCTGTTCTGAGAAATTTAGGGCAAACATAAACAAGAATGGCAGTTTGGAAGTTTTGGTGGCAAATGATATTGGATGCAGAAGCACTGCCATAGCATAGGGTTTAGTGAATAGATGCAAGCTGTTGTTGAGAATTATTTTCTGTCCATGTTGGCTTCTCACGAGTATATTTCTGGCCAGTAACGTCATTGAATGGACTCGGTACTGAAGGAGACCAACATATTACAACTATCTGTGGATTGTATGTGTTGTGTCTGAAGAAGAGAGCCAAAAACTGCAGAGGCCGTCTGACCGCCAGGCCGGGTTAATGGCTCTTTGCCCTTTGCCACTCATATTAACATAACCCAGCACTGTCTGATTACAATGCCTAATGTGAGCAGATGGAGGCCTACTGTTGCTGCGCCAATCAAAATAATGTCATTATAGTGGAATAATGGCTGCGGTTGCCAGTAAAGCCAGAGAGGGGGGAGAGATGAAGGGAAGACGGGGTGTTTTTATTGTCCCCGAGAGGCCGGTATGATCTAATCAGCAGGGTGTGACTTACAGTCTGGGAGCCCGGAGCCCATCCACAGCACCTCCCCTCCACTCCAACTATCGCCTTCACAGACAGTCTGGGGAGCTGGGGGAGCAGCCTCCATAACGAGGAGACAGGAACTGTACATAAACGCGCTGAGAGTACAATGGCCGCTTTTCTGTTTGATTTTTGTGCAGTATGCATTAATAAGGGAGTGTGGATGATATGCATGGACTTTTGCATAGGCAGCTAATATTGTGCGTGTGTGTGTCGGTGTGAGTGTGTGTGACTGTGTATTTGGCCAGCTCTCCAGTTATTGCTTTTGAAGTTGTTAATTAAACCCTCAACCATCTGGTAGCTCAATGAAATTACACTGAGCTTCTCAGCCGTGAAAAAAACATGACTGACTGACTGACTAAATGAATAAATAAATAGATTAATAATTTAATAAATGCTTCAAATATCTCTTGTCTAAGTGAGGGAAAAACAAGAAGTCTTATTAATGTAAATTCGGTGCTCCGTGCTGTCACCCCTGTTGGTGTGTGTGTGTGTGTGTGTGTGTGTGTGTTCATTCCCGAGCGTGTGTGCATGCTGACAAAGGCTTACAGGTGAATCAAAGACAGCTGTCAGTGCGTCAACCTTTGATCTCTCTCGATGTCTTCTTTCTCTCTATATCACTCTCTCCTCTTCCGCCTCTCTGTCACATGCAGCATGCCTCCATGCGTGGTAGAAAACACACTGTGTTCAGATTTCTGCGCGGATGCATCTCTTAGTAGGTCATGAGTTTACCATTCCAGGAAGTGAAAATGGTATACTGTATTTAATTTTTAATAGCCTACTGCTGAATGCATTCTGCCACTGCTGTAATATAATTCAACATTATGTACTGCACCACATGTTTTATTGTCTCTAATATTACACTGATGACATTTTCCATATGGTTGCATGCAAAATAATTGCGTTTTCGTTAATCTCTATGATGAATTAATCCCACTATAAATAACAAAGTATTGGCCAATGTTGAACATTGTTCTGTGAGACATGTTTCATCCCAGTGACTATCTTCAACCACTGTTAAAGGGAAGGGAAACCAGGCCAGGAGATTACAGCAAAGTGTACTCAATAATTGAATTAGTGCATCTACATGGAGATTCCGCTCAGGAGGGAGCAGGTAATGGCTGGGTGTGTGTACACTTTAATATGTGTACCAGAGGGAGACTCAACACTTAACATTGACTTTCATACAGCATCTGAGAGAAATAAGGACTCCAGACATTAGCGGATGATGGTTCTAACTCCCAAAATAGAGATTTGGGACACATTTCAGTTGTGTTTCAGGGGACAATCCGAGATCAGCCTTTGGTTTATTTGAATTGAAGCATCAAGTTAGAATAGGTCACAATGATGTCTGCCAAAAATGTTACATAAGGAACATTGTGATGTACATTTTTGCTACTTCAATTTAGGCGTAAGATCCTGTAACAATTGGGGTTCGGTGAAATGGCGATTCATATCTTAAGATGATAGAAATGTGTCAATCAGTATTTCTTTATAACATTTGCTGAGGTACCTACTGTGTCCTTGTAATATCTTGGGTTGTATGACACTGTGGGCAATGTTGCAAATCAATTTAACAGCATTTTTGCTGTGTGATGAAGTACCTTGATTTGATTAGCTGGATTTTTCCGAAACAGACAGAAAATGTGCTATATCATGATATATGTTGATATCATGATATAAAATGACATATAAAGGTATAGATTTTATCCTTGTCCCCCACCTTTCATAGCAGTTACAATAATACCATTATAATTCCATTCATAGCAGATACTGGTTTATGCTTCTATGATAATAAGTTTGTCTGTCGCTATAGTGAAGAGTGGAAAGACACAGCTCGTGCATGCTGTGACTGGGTGGGTACAGACACCGATACTGCGACTGACATACTTTTGTCTGGTAAAATGACTGTAATAACAGTGTCTTTCGAGCTGGTGTTGGAAAATGCAAGGGAAAGACCAGACGGAGACGGAAAGAATTTATTTACTGCAACTTGGAGTCATTGTCATGTCAAGTCATGTCATTGTGTTGATGCCAGCCACGTTTTTTTGTAGGATGATAATGTGAGATCTTAGAAAATGCTACATTTAAATATAACAAAAGCTTTTCCACTTTGCCTCCCAGTCAAATGTCTGTGTACAGAACATACATGTAATCTACAACCTGCTAAAAAAAACTCTACTACTACTCTCAAAAAATCGATTTTCTAATTTGGTCCAGGACTAGTTATTATCCATTTAATTAGTTTATTATGTCATCTTCATGTCATTGTCTGCTCTTCAAAATACAAAGTTGTCACTGAATTAAAACATGAGTTTGTGAGCAGGGAATCTTCCTTGTTAAATAATCATGCGATACTTGGGTGAGAACAGTTTCAGATTCAATAGAAAGAAAATGACTGAGATGTGACAAATTCATTCTACACATGACCACAGACAGAGGAGCAGAAGAATGAATTTCTTGGAGCTTTGCATTTCCTTCACTTTATTTGTAACCTCGTCTAAAAGGCTTATTCGGCAGCAGTCTACCCTTTTGTGCTATGCATAGCTTCTGTGCTCTTTCTGTACCTTCGGATGATGATGATGCTTTCTGGACTATGCAGCCTCTTATTAAGACGGGTCACTTAGAGATCTACCTGGTGAGCAACAACTGTCTGGACGCGTGTTCTCCCACGTCTGCATTTGCTCTACAAAAAAGCAGGGCTGGCATTTAACCGTGACCGCTGACACTGCAATAACTTTGTCATTTTTAACTGTACCGCAGAGGCAAATTTTAAGAAGCGAGTGGGAGGCTTTAACCTGAAGCAGCTGGGAGACAGAAAGGAGAGAGACTGTTTTTGCGTGGTTAAGAGCGAGAGAAATATGTGATGGTTGTAAAGGGGATAAAGGGATATCAGAGTGAAAGAGAGTTAGGGATGCTGTCATTTGTTGCTTTAGGTGGAAATAACAGGAAAAAAGTGGAGAGAGGAAGAGAAAAGTCAAAGACCACTGGAAGTTAAAAATGCAGATAAAATCAGATAGATACAGAGAAATGCACATATACAGTTTCTCCAGTAATGTAGTGGTAAATTCAATGCTGGGTGAATTATGACTCCCAGTTTATAGCAGATTATCATAAGACAAACAACCTCCAACACCAACAAAATCAAAATCAAGCACACTATCCCCATATGAATTACATCAGATTATAACTTACTATGTAATATCCAGTAGGGATGCTAATTTAGTTTTTTTTTTTTTTTTTTTTTTTCTGATGATAGCCGGCCCTCGTTAACTGATCATTAACTGTTAACCAACAAGATTAAAGTGTACTATTTACAATGGACGGATGTCTGTGAGCAATAGTGCTCTCGGGGTTGCGATAGCCTGGTTCAATGTAGTTCATGTCCTTTTCAACCCTAAAGCAAAACCTCTGAGTTATTGCCTCTGCACGCACATCACTACAGCCTCTTACACCGACATGATAGTTTGTTGGGAGGACGGTCGACTTGCACTGCAGCTGCCGGGTGCTGACTTTTCGGGTGGTACAACATTGACGTTGTACTGGAGCTGTATTTTAAGACGCTGTCGCAATATTTACATTGAGCATTGTCTTCTTTTACAGTGTAATGCTCCCAGTTTTTCTGAACTGCAAAAGGTGAAGTGCGCCCTCTGTCGGTTAATACATTTTTAATTGGTTAAATTCTTAATTAATAGATTAACGATTAATCATTAATATCCCTGATATCCAGTGACTTCATCTCATAAACATTGAATGTGTGTCAGCTTTAAAAGGAGGGTAAACTTCTAAATATACACACATTCACACATAAACATGTGCCAAATATTTTATATAAAGTATCATTCAAAAAGGTAATTGCATTCACAGAATTAAGGGCTAACTGCAAAGCAAAAGTATGTAGAGACATTAGTCAGTGCTCTCCCGCTCCGTCCTTTTTTCTCTGTTGTTCTGTGATGAGATTCCATTAGACGCCATTAAATCTCTGCCTAAGAGCCCTCTGAAGCTTCACAATTACAGAAATAAAAAAATCACAATCCTCATTGAGCGCTCCTCTGCATTAGGGGCTGCCTGGAGTCGCGTGGGAGCTGTTACGCGGGGCCCCGGCACAGACCGAGTCAGAGGCTCTGCAGAGCTGCAAAGCGCAGCTCATTAGAATGACTAAGAGCCCGAATGAAGGCCCTTATGTGAAAGCCATAATGGAGCAGGGCTCTTGTGCCGGAGCCGTAATGGAGGCTCTTGTGCAGTTGCGCTCATCTCCCCTCCGCACAGCAGAGGCTTGAGCTGAAACTGCGCGGCTGGAGAGCTGACCCCCGCCGAGTGGCCGTCGAGGTGCTCTAAATACAGTGTGGCTATTGTGCTGGCTGGCTGGTCACAGAGCAGAGGGTCTGTCACTCAGTGAAGTGTGTGGAGGTGGTTCGTTAAAGGAATATTTGACCAAGTATAAGGTTAGACCAATATATATAACACTTTGCTGACATTAGCCTTTCAATAAATATTGTTTGCTGTTCAGTGATGTCATCCACCTCTGGTATGACTTTAGGTCCTTCCTTGAAAATACTATATAATGTGTAAATTATTCTCCAGGCATATGATTTTGCGTCTGTATGTTCAGCTTCCCAGGTCGGATCTGGGAGTCGCATTCATTGCTGTCTGCCATAGTGTCTTTTTTGATACAGCCACTGGGGGGTGCTAAAGTTGGGAATTTTCAAATTCTCCTAATTTTGACTTCAAGGCAGGGGTTTGATCCTTCAGATCAAGGTTGGGAGATGCATATTTCACCGTGTCAAAACAAGTAACATAGTAAAACAGGGAATGATAAAGCTTAATAATTTGTTGGTATGAGATCAATAAACAGTCTACAGATAATAAAATATAGGATTTATAGGTGGCACAGAAATGCTGTTCAAAACTAGATCCCAATTTTGGGTGGCAGTCACATTGATGGTTTCACAAAGTTACAAAAAGTGGACTCCTCTTATACGACCTTCTGAAAGGAGTTTGTCACCACTTCATATTGTCTGAACGTCACGTCTAAAAGTGTATGTAAGGGGCCTACGTCAGCTTTGACTTACTGTCAAAAAACACTTCTTCTCATCTGGTAGTCATCTGAACCTTTTTTTTTTGTCTGAGCAATGCATGATGATTATACAATACTTTTTACACTGTGTAATTTGGGTCTACTATATTTGGTTATTCTCAGTAGACATTTTCATAACACTACAAAATGGTGGACACATTATATAGTGAACTTTAAAGTGAAGAGTGAATGATCTTGGACACAGCGTCAGATTTCTTTCTGTATCGTCTAAAGGCCGTTTCAGGGTCCTTGCCATCAACAACAATAAAATTCTCGGGGAAAACGCTGAAAACTGATTTTCTCTGAATTAGAATTGTCAGTTGAAATGAGAATAGCTGCCGCTGTTGTTTTTGTATCTTTAATAAAGTACTTACTGTTTTAATTTTAATCTGTTACACAATGATTCTTGACTTGTTCCAAGTCGAAACTTTTGATTAAATTATTCTTCATGAACCTGTTTAGTGGCTTTGTATCTATGAGACACATTTTAATTCAGTCAGGTATTAGCTGTTACCGTAGATGTCTCTTTATAAATATATCCTCGGCTGCGAGGTTGACAAGCAGAGTGTTCTCGCAGCCTCTCTAATTTCTCCTCCTGTTAAATATCACTAGTCTTGCTGCTTAAATGCAACCCTGTTTTCTGTGAAAAATGAAACTCTTGAATTCTCCTGCACGATGAAACGCTTTAATTATAGGAGAGTTAAAGTTAAAACTCATATTCATGTCAGTGGAGGTGGAGAAGATTAATTTGTGCAGTCTAAAAATGGATGAAACATTTAACTTGTGAGGGAGGAATGTGTGTATCATTCTCGCTCATTCCTGTAATATGGACGAGATTGTTGGCAGTCATGACTGCCAGGTCATCTCACTCTCTACTTTACTGTGTGTGCGTGTGTGCGTGTGTGCGTGTGTGTGTGTGTGTGTGTGATGTGTGTGTGATGTGTGTTCCCGTCTGCATCTCTATCTCAGTGTGTGGGCACATGAGCCGCAAAGCTGTTGCATGGCCTCATCGATTTCATGCCCTCTTCTCACATCTATTCACATCTCCTCTCCGACTCACCTCCCTCCTCCCGGTCCTCCTCCTTCTCTTTTGGTCCGTTGCCCATGGCGATGGTTCACCTCGGTAACCAGCGGCTGAGCAGGAAGTGGGAGGCGGCCTGGTGAGAAGAGGACCTCCCGTGAGTGTTGTGTAAGGCGGTCACGTGACAGGGGGTCCTTCGATCTGCGCCAGCGGGTGGGGTTAGGGGTCGATGGTGAGGGGCTTGTTCGCTGCAGGCTTTAAAAAGCAGAGGGAGTATGTTAAACATCCTATCGATCCACATGCTCCTTCGAGGCCGGAAACCACGGATAAAGAGTACACAATCAAAAAGCTTGTGCACATAAACTCTCATACATCCCATGGATAGATGGAAGCAGAGAGAGTCGGATGAAGGAAGGAACTAGAACAAGAGACTTTGAGGGAATAAGAGCAAGGGTTTCTCAAAAGCACCTTACAGTGTTGTCTCTCTGCCAGATGTGAGTACTTTGGGAAGTAGGCCAGTGCATCCTGGTGTGAGGGTGGGTTATTTTCAGCCGGGGTATTGTACCAGAGGAAGCCTTCAAATAATGTTGGCGGGGGACCGTCATATACAGAGGGCTATTCCTCTTTATAGAAACATTAACTATTCTGCTTACCGGAAAATCAAGGGTTTAAAGCTTAGGAAAATTGGCTTCTATAGGGTGGAGTGATACAGTCAGCATAGGGTTCATGGTTAGATGTGTTTGCAATATTTTTAACAAAACTGGAGTGTAAACAAACTGTACAAATGGCTTATATAATTCTCCTTAGATGTTAAATATGAAAAACATGGAGTAACGTTCTCCTAACTCTGCAGTTGGCCACAAACCGCAATTTAAATAAAAAACCTTAATAGCAGGCTCACAAGCAAGGTTTCACTGACTTCCCTGGGTGAAAGTTTTGAGTCTGTTGCACCTGTAACCACACCCAACAGGGATGCCACAGTGTACCGATGCACAGTACCAGGTACAATTCTACATTACTGTGGCAATGTGACAAGTTAAACCACTGGAGGTCAGCAAAAACAAGATTGTTTTCATCCTGTCAGGCAGTAGTATAAGGTTGACATTTTAGAGTGCCCAAGCATGCAATCAAAAACTAGTAACTATTGGGACTGATCAGATTTGGTTAATACTGTGATCAACTGTTTGGCTTGACTATGTATAATATCACATTTATGAATTATGACATTGTTATACCACTAGTAGGGCTTGCATTAATTCAATAGTACTGTCTATGGACTTTAAATGGAATTATATTGTGACAATTGTAGTTACAAACTCATAAACAAAGCCTGATATACATTGACATTAAGAGGAAAATTAGTTTTTATGTTGTCACATTAATTTTCACCCTATTTCCCAGCTGTAGCATCCATGGCGATGTACACCAGTGTAGCTGGCTGCACCTTTGTCTGTTTTCATGGCAGGAGAGTCTGCAAGCATCCCGTGCATTCCTGTGACCAAGCATGCCACCCCTTGGTGTGCATGTGCGTGCGTGTTGCTAGCGGCTGCATGGGGCTCAGTGCTTACTCAGTAATTCCCTGGTCCCAGGCTGTGTATTAGCGGCTGATCCAGCCGACTGGGCCAAGCATCCACATTCAGTCGGCTTGGGATCTGCAGCTCAGAGCAGGATGCTGCCCAGGCTCTCTGATGCCTCCCTAAGCTCTCCAGCACAGAGCAATTTACTGGCACCGGATTGGCACAATCAGTATGTGTGTGTGCGTGTGTGTGTTGAGTGTTTGTGCTCATTTCAGTTTACTCCGTTTTTTTGTCGTCTTTCTAGCCTGTTCTCTACCTCGGTCATTGGCCTGTCATGGCCTGTCCTGGCTTGGTTAGCTGTTGCAGTGGCCCTCGCTCTCCTTTCATGCCAGGCCAAGCTGACAGTGACACTAACAACCAGAAACATCAGGATTTCTCAACCCCAGCACAGCCTGTTTTCTAAAATGCTTTCTCTCTGTCTGTCTTTCATATTAGTTGTGATGGTCCATGTTGTTTTCCTTCTTTGTCTGTTTTCTCTCAACTTCTTGATTTGTCTTCTTTCAACTTGAAACGTCTGGGAATACCATGACCTCCACTGTCATAACTGTTGATGAATGAGATATCTTGTTTTGCATCTTTGCCACTTGGTGATTTGCTAACAGGGCCCACTGGACTGTTAGATTCTGTACTCTGTTATGTGATTTATTGTGAGTTTCTGTCAGTGTCCATCCACGTCTGTGTGTGGTTATAGCAGCCATTCAGTCTGCCAGCCGGTCCAGTTCTCTGAAATGCAGCTAAATTGGCTCATTTATGTAAACATTCAGTCCAGCGCTGTCTTGCCCAACCTCGGCCTCAGACAACAACAAGTCTACAGGGGGAGCTTTGGAAGGCTCCATATTGCAAAACTACAGGCATTGTTAGAAACCAAAACAAGACAAACAGAAGCATTGTTTGCCAGACACATTGTGTTTAGGATAATGATGCATTTGACAGAGAGCGACAAAGTTCATTTCTGATTGTGTCATAGCATTGTTAGATTATGAGGTGAGCTACAAGTCAGCTACTGTGGAGGGTAATGATGGGAAACATCAGAGCAGAAAAGTCCACATATATTTGATCATGGCCTCCAGTATCTGTGTTGTTTTGGTTTTAATTCATAAGTTACATAATGTTTCTCACGACTCCACATCGTTGTGGAAGGTGGAGACATTTGTATGAATTGTGTTCATATTGGTATGATTCTGAGGGACTCAGATTTATGTTTCAGAGCCAACGCAGGAAGTACTCTGTTCTTTATGCAGCAAGGTCATTTCTGGCTTTTTTAAAACTAAAACTAAATTACAATCATACTCTAACCTAACATACAATCAAGTGTTTTAGTTACCTAACCATGCCCAAATCTTAACAATACCTAAACCATGCTGTAGTTACGAGGCACACATATTTTTACAAATAACTACATTCATCCTAATCTGGGTTAAATTAATGTACTTGTATCATCAGGCTACTGTTCTGAGAAATAGTGTCATCTCCTTTTAAACTGAGCAGGGCAATCTGCCTAGGCTCACTGTTACCACTTATTTTCATGTGGTTTCCTAAAACCATTAGCTGTCACTTTGCGGAATAATATGAATAATAATTGGAGTTAAGGCTGGTCAATTGGAGCACAAATCTTTTTTTGGTGGCTACCAACCCCCAAATTATGGTACCAGAAATCTACAGTTATTAAAGACAAACTCAACACCCTCAACATCTTGTTTTTCCTCCAGTGGTTTAACGTCTCACCACATCCATCAGTAATGCTCAGTGGCTGAACATAATCCAGTTTGCAGAACTGTCCAGTGTCAGCGTTCCTATCTAACCAGTGGCAGCTTAGGTAATGGACACAGTATCTTCAAAGTATTACATATTAGTCTCTCAGACTAATATTTCAAAATGTTTGAAACATAGGTCACAAATTGTAATTAGGTGTGTGAAAGTGCTTACGGCCTTGGTTGTTGGCATATGTTATTTGAATAGTATTTACATGTGATGTACCTTTTGTGGAGAAGGATGGAGTCATTGTGAAGCTTGCTCAAGTTCGATGACAGATCATTACTGATAGCCAGCTGGTTGGGCTCAAAGTAGACAGCAGGACTGAAATCCAGTCAAATTTGTAGAGTTTAGTGGAATTGGTGGATCTTACCCTAGTCTTTACTCATAGCTCTCGAAAATAAACCTAACTGAGTGCATTTGGCAGTATTGTTTAGTGTAATGCCAGTGGTTGATGCTTTGAAAATTAGGTGAACCCAGCACACAAGAAATCTACCATTTATTGCACAAGATATTCAGTTCCTACATCCTTTACCCTGTTTATGCACAATATCTATCCTCCGTGGGGTTTGCTCTGCCATTCATAGCACTATAATTCATTTCAGAGCACAAGCCAGCATCATCTGAGCATTATCTCATGAAGCCAAAACAGGGAAGGAGATGCTGCTGCATTGTGTTTGAGCTGGTAATCTAAATTGTTTTCCCCTCTGAATGTTTGGTGAGCAAGTCACTGTAAATGGCAAATATAATCAGCAGCCACTGCAACATATCACAGTGGTATGAAACAGTTGTACCTACTGTATATGCTAGTGTATGCTGTGAATATAGGTCACTGAATATGATTTGAGAGCCTGATTTAGGAAACAAGTCAAATCACATAATTCCTCTATCAGATAATAAGCCTAAAAATTCAGAAATCTCTGCTGAGCATGTAGGTGCACATGCATGAACCCAGTAAATGATCTTATTGTTTTGTTTGTAAGATAGATCAGATCAGATGGGAATGCAAAAGCTCCGGCAGTCAGGGAACAATAAGCTAGTCTGCTTTTGAAAAACAGTATGTCAAATGCAGACTGATCCAGGCTTTTTAATTAGACTGAAAATGAGCTTTTAATTCACCTGTAATACATGAAGAGAGGAGTATGACAGGTCATAATGGCCAATAAGTTTTATATACAAAAATCTCTGTAGCATTGGATGGATTATATGTTGGCTGAGGGAACAAAAGTTTGGTAAGATGGAATATATAACATTACATCATTGGCAGTGATCTTAGGCTTCTAAAATGATATTCTCAGTCTAATGTTGAAAAGAATAATTGACCGACCAATTTTGATAGTCAATTGATAGTTTAAGTCATTTATCGAGTAAAAATACCAAATGTGTTGGTTTCAGCCTCTGAAATGTGAGGATTTGTTGCTTTTCTCTTATTTATATCACTATAAATTGAATATTGTTGAATAGTTTTCTGATATTTTATAAACCAAACAATCAGTTAGTTGAAAAAATAATGGACAAATTATTCATAATGAAAACTGACTCACATTTTATCATTCAGCTTTGACTTTGACAACTTTTTCTGGCCCTTGGATTGGCTGGCAGTCAGCAGTCAGCAGTTGCCTTTTCCAGGCCTCACTACTCACCCTCTGGTTAAAACAACAATCCTGGATATTCTTTTCATTATGTTTCACATTCCTTTTCTTCTTCATCACAAGTGCCAGAAATTCCATCTCCCAGATTAGCTCACTTGACATTTGACAGATCAGAATATATTTGAATACATCTAGTGCACGTGAAACATGTGACTGTTTGTGTGTGTTTGTGGCCGTGCGTTATTTGTGCCCTGGCATCCATCAGGACCCAGCTGTGTTGGCGTCTCCTCCATCACAGGAAAGTTAGCTCTTTGTGAGGTAATTAAAGTGGAAGCATCTGTTCCAACTCTACACATCTCACACCTGAGCTGCTACTAACTCGACCAGCAACCAGCAGCCAAGCCGCCCTCTCTGCTGAGGCTGAGGACTCGTGAAGTCCGCACTGGTTTGTGGCAGCCGTACAGATAATCTTGTCTATGTGAGAATTCAGGAATTTAATGTTTTCTCTCCTGATCAAGTTGGGACAGTCACGATTGTATCAGCAGTGTCTGTTTTGACGGAGTCTGGATTAGACCTAACAGCCTTGGGTAGCGACCAACGGGGAGGGAATTCAGGAAATATGAGTGCACAACTCAACTTGCCATGTTTTAATTATCGCTCTCTTGTGTTGATTTAATCTTTTTTTTTTTTTTTTACCATTTAATCATTTATGTCCTCATGTATGGGGATGATTATGGTCTGATTTGTCTATAGAGTTGTTCATTGCTCCTTCCATCACAACCTTTCTTGATCGCCAGCACCTTTCCTAGCTCTTGCACTCTTGTTTGTGAAATTGAGTCCACACCAAACAGCTTTAACTGGCTGCTCATTATTAATTGGTAATAGTTTTCATATATATATTAACAAAAACTGACTAGTGTCAAGAACTATCAGCGACATTTATTGCACATTCAATCCCTTTCTTCAACCATCAACAACCAAACACAACCACTCCTTTCACAACCAGCTCAGTATGTTTTCATGCAATTGGCTTGCAGTGTTTTTCCTTTTCTTATTTTTTTTTTTCTGAGTCATAACTTCCTTTTGATTTTGATATTTCTGTGCAACAAATAAGCCTTCAGATGCAAGATATTGTCTCTTAACTTACTATCCGCACCAGTGGCTGTAAGTCTTTCGATTGTTGTTATTTTAGCAAATATTTGACCAGTTTTACAGAATAATTGTCTTAAAAGACATTACATGAGATGCACAAACTGTGGCAAAGACAAGAACATTTAATGGAAGATAATAACACTAGTCACTTCTCTTCTGTTTCCTCAGGTCGCCCTCCCAGACAGATATCTATATTGAATGTGGAAGTGTCAGACTGGAAAAATGTATATCTAGCCTTTTTGGTATTTTATTATTGCTATGACTCTGGGTCAACACTGCAATCCACTATAACAAGTTGACTAAAGCTGCCAGCCTTTGCAAAGAAGCAAGCCGCAAGCTGCAAACCTTTCAATTCTACAGGCGGTGAATGTTCTCGAAACACAGGTTTTTTTGGTGGAGAACTCTTTTAAAACAACGACGATGTTCTCTAGAGGGCAACTTTGAGTTTAGATCAGTTTCTCGCACAAGCAAGTAACAAACTGTACTATACAAGTAGCTTCCCTGGAGTTGGTGAATGCCAGCTGGTAAGCGCATGATGTCCTGTCCCTGCACGCTGTTTTTTTGTGCCGTGTGTCCAGATGAAAGTAGTAACAGTCCCTTGACTCCAAACAATCTTGTTCGCATGCAGAGAAAACTCTATCAAACTTATCAAAATAATTAGTTTTTTTCTGAATGTACAGTTTACAGCTGCCAGCGCGCGCTGCAGCAGAAAAGAACTCCACTTGCCATTTTACTTCCAGTCGGAAAGCCGAGTTGATCACCTCCTACGTGGCTGCCAAACTTCCCTTAACTGGAGATTGAGTAACTGTGGGGCCCCGGCCATAAACGCAAAGCCAAGTGTCAGAGCCACAGGTTGGCTGTGTGTGTGTGTGTGTGTGTGTGTGTGTGTGTGTGTGTGACAAAGTGTAACAGTATGTGTCTCCATGTTTGAACAAGAACCCTGTCCTCCCTATCCTTTCCAATCTCACACACAGCAGTGGACCTATCACTGCGCAGGTTTACTCATCAACTCACCCGTGGAGCCCCTCGATTTGAAGGGATGCTACATTAGTTCTGGTAGCTGAAAGTATACGAGGAGCTGTGGGGGGCGTGCTGTTGTGGCAGCCTGCTATATGGAGCAATTTGTGAGGACGCAGCAATACGTTGTTTTAGTCACTTTCCCCAGATATTTGCAAGACTTCAAATTAGACATGTATTTTTCTTTGTCAGAGTATAGAGCATGTGGTGTCCACTGTATGCATAGTTGCTGTGGTCACTCCCTCCTGGGATGCAAAAAAGAAAACACTTCTAAAATGGTGAAAAGATGTTGCGTAATCGACTAGACAAACCGAAAGAATTCGGGTCGAAGTTTTTACTGACTGCTGAAGGTAAAAAGAAGACCAAGTAGCTTGAGAAAAATTGAGACTGTCTGTCTAAGTAGTCTACAGCTGTTATTTTAATGTGTCAGATACATATTTAATGAACATTTAAGTACATACAAGTATTGGATCGGACTCAGTATTGGCAGATACCCAATATGAAAGGACTCTGATTGGGATCAGGGACCAAAAAATGTGATTACGACATCCCTAATCATTTGTTTTCCTCCCTGTATCACAGTTCTACACTTTCTTTGCAGCTGCAGCAAGTTTGTTATGCCACTTGTTACGCAGTGGTGGTGAGGCGGGTGGCGTCAGTTTTCCACATGATGTAACAGCATCCCCTCTATTGAAATAAATCATTCAGTCACATGAGCCCTTGACGTATGTCCAGCGCTCTTGAACTCAGCTGTACCTGTTGCACCTACTGCTCCCTTTCACCTTCTTTTGCTTTCATTAGAGCTTTCATTAGAACACCTGTCATCACACTGTGAGGTGCTTGATGCTTCTGCCCTTTGATATCCACCATGGAGGAAATTCAAAGGACGCCTGGAAACCCTCTCACCCTTTCTCACACGACATGGCGGCATTGCCAGGGCTCGCCGCTGCTTAAATAGCCCGCTGCTGCGTTCAGGCTCCCTGACGTCTGAGAAGACTTAATGTGCTCCTTCCATCTGTTGTCTGATCAGAAATCAGAGGCCAGCTCTGTTCAAGCTGCTGCTTGTCCTTGGACAGACTTTTTAAATGATAAAGAGGGAAGAAAAAAAAGATTTTAATAGAATGACAAGTTCCATCAGCTACGTTCATTCTGCCATCATTACCAAAGTCCCCTGTGAATAGATAGTCCAATCCATGTGTTTATGTGTGTGTGTGTGCACCTGTTTGTGTGCAGTTTCAGCACAAGTCACTGTACTCTCAAAAGGCTCATTAATTATAGTTGGAGTCATTATGGAGATAAGTGTGAGCCTGACTATTGGCGCTGACGATAAGAAGAAGAATTACCTGTTTTGGTGCTTCTGCTTTCTAATCAGCCGCCCATTAGAGATATCAAGGGACTTCTATTATCGCGCCTGTGTTCTTCCATGTCTCTTTTTCTTTTCTTTTTCTGTTCGGCATTTCTCCATCGTTCAGTGCATCCTCACCACCCAGCCTGTGTCTGTGTGACTGAGGGCTGTGAATGTGTCTCCCATCATAATCCAATGCCCATCATAATAAGCCAATAATCATGCAATCTGGAGCACTTTGTTCATCATTTTATGCTTGCGAGGACATTCCTCCCCACATACGGACCTAAATACAAGAACACACGCACTGCTACAGCCTCAAACTGACGCACAAATGCCAAAACACAATCTGCATGACTACATTTCCAGCTAGAGCTGGGCCATTGGAAAGATACATCTGGGCCAGTGTAAATTCCCTCACCAATGTCTTGCTGAGTCTGAATTATGTTGATCTTCAGGATATTTAAAATATGTAGCCTAGCGCGAGAGACTCAACTGAGTAAGTAAATACAAGGACAAAAATAATACCCTAGTTAATTCAAAATGTATTTAGAGCCAAAACACAGCTGACACTTCCCAGAGCCTTTCTCGGGTGTGCTGTTTTTTTTTTTTTTGTTTTTTTTTTGCCGCTGCTGCTTCCTGAACTGTCACCTCATAGTGGTTCGTTTCTTGACTCTGTGAACGTAAGAGTGTTATTTATAATGCAAGAGTGACCCTCTTCCTATAGGAATCAGTGACGTATGTGAGGATCTACAATATCTCCCAGCCATGTTTATTTTCAACACTCAAGTTTTGAGCAATTAAATTAGAATATGTAATACCTCCTTCAGGGTGGACTTTGCCTTTGAACGACTTCTGGAAAGTTTTGGAGAGAAATGCACCTCTGGACTGTTGTGCAAGTGAATATAGGTCAGGTAGCTTGTTGTGTGCATCGCTGTGTTGGGTTCTGCTGTGGTTTGATTCCTGTTCTGTGCTGACGTAAATGCTGATTGACTTGTTTCTGATGTCCCCAGCATATGGCTAATAAAGGTTTTAGTACGGCAGAGCCACAGGAGCCCTGAGCTGCCAGGATTAAAGCGACGGCCTCAAACAGGTCTTTGTGTTCTTCAGCCATTAGGGCATAGTAACGCCAGCACCTGGTGTGAACCATATGAATATCATTAGCTCAGTTTATTTGTGTTTCTGTGTGTGGGTAGATACATTTAGCTGATACAGACCCTTCATGAATGTAATAGTTTGTTTTCTTACTTTGGCCACTATTTCTATCTGATATGATCACATTATGCTCACAGACACATTGCTTAGATCTGGGGGGATCTAATAGGGCATGAACAAAAGTAATAATCTGAGAGGTTGCAAACACACCACCAGTGTGTTATATGTACTATATGTGCAAGAGATAATGAAGGCTAACATTAAAATGATATCCAGTGTGTCAGTTGTACATTTTGTAGATCAACTTTTTGGCTCAACTTTGATCCGTCGTACCAACAGTAGATGTATGTGCACACAGTTTCTACACATGGAGGGATTATAATCTACTTTTCCGGTTCACTTACATCCAGTAATTAATAAGTAGTTTAAATAGTATGGTTAAACTGGGGGTTCACGTGACCTCTTGTGTTTCTGGCCTGGCTCTAGCTGATGTCACCACATCCCCAGATCTCAGAAAATAACTTGACGAGTATAACGTGATTTAGAGTTGAAACAATTATATAAGTAATCAATTAGTCAATCAACAGACACTTAAAAGATTGTGAAAATAGCAGATTAAGTCATTTTTCAAGCTTTCTGATTCCAGCTTCTCAGATGTGAGAGTTTGATGCTTTTCCTTGTCGTAAATTACAGTAAACTATCTGGTTTACTATTTTTGGGATTTGGGCTAATGGTTGGACAAAACAAACAATCTGAAGATGTCACTATGGGAAATGATGATGGGCATTACTTACTTTTTTCTGATGTAGTACAGACCAAACAATGAATCGATGAATCCAGAAAACGATCAGCAGATGGAATATGAAAATGATCACCAGCTTTATGTGATTACAACCAATATGAATGGAGGCCAAAAGTATACATTTAAGATCCAGGTTGTTTGATTTAAAAAAAAAAAAAAGTTTCATATGCCTCTCACCATTGTGTTTTGGATTTTTGCATACATGTACATTTTCAGTAAATCCAAGATATCCAGGATATCACGTTTCCAGTCTTTATGCTATGCTAAGCTAACTGGCTGCAGCCTTATATTTACCGGACCATGGTTGATCGTCTCATCTAACTCTTGGCAAGTATACGAATGAGCGTATTTCCCAAAAAATATCGACACATGGCATCAGCTGTCAAAAACGTGCATCAGTCAAATCCAGGCATCTATACATCTTGTGCATATGAAATACCTGTCTTGTCATCGCGTGTGTGTTTGTGTGGAAGACAGCCGGGAGTCCACAGCTGTAAGCTCGGACCTTTGCGCCGCTGTCGCCCGGCACCACAGATAGAATCGATTAGCGTCGGCAGGCCATTGTCTGAAAAGTCACCGCCGTCCTCTGATAGACAGACACGCAGCGCGGCGAACTTCACAAAAACACACTCAAATGTCAGGGGTTCAACCTTTGTGTGAGTGCGAGGTGCGAGTGTGTGTATAAATGTTTGTGTCGGAGGTAGAAATCAAGAGGCCGATCGCAGAGTGGGAAGCAGGGCAGCGGCCTTAACGGTGCGCGAAAACAAGTTATGACTGGCAGAGTGATTGAAATGGGTCTGAATAGGAAGTGTTGTGGTTTGATAGCGTGTGTCTCCAGTGTGTGGTACCTGTCACTAATCCATCACACCTATTGATCCTCTGAGCGTGAAAGAGCAGTTGGACACAGGAGGGAGAGACACTGAGGAACAGTAAGAGAGAGAAAAGGAGGGGGAACTCTCACTCTCACTCACTCACTCACTCACTCACTCACTCACTCACTCACTCTCTCACACACACACACACACACACACACACACACACACACACACACACACACACACAGGTCTTTCTGTCCTGTTCAGAGGTGTCTTTGTATGCCATTCATCTGTCTACACCCATCGATCCTCAGCTGAAATATACGACTGTTTATTCACATTCAAGCCACAACAGCAGCCTGCTGAAAGACATATTGATTGTGCATGGCTCTGTGTGTGTGTGTGTGTGTGTGTGTGTGGGGGGGGGTGGTAGGAGGGCCAGGAAACTGTGTATTTTGGTACGAACAGAGATCTAGCTCTGATGTGTGGAGTGGTAGTAGCAGAATAAGGAGAATATTTAATACTTTTCCCTCAAGTTTTCTCAGTATGTTCAGTTGCTTTTATTTCATTTAATACGGTATTTGTACTTCATGTTCTTCAAATATTGGTGTCCCCATTTGTGCTTTTTTAAATATCCCACATTTCTCACTTTACAGTTTTTTTGTTTTTCATATATCATATTGTTATATGGATGCATAAAGACCATCTGCATTTCTCCGCAGAAACAAAAGTAGAGATGTCCCGAGCTGATTTGCAGGTTCAGTTTCGGTGCTGATCATGGCATGTTTAATTGGTTTCAACTATTTAAAAGCGGATCTATTTCTTTATTGTAAAACCATTGTGCTCCAGGTGTGCTAGCTGTCAAAAATACCGTACTGTGCTTCATTAAACCAGTGGAACTTGTATTTGTGTTGCACAGCGCAGCAAATGAGTGAACAGTAGAGTGACACAAACAAATGATTCCCACAAGTTTCAGCTAATGAGCAAGCAGAGCTTCTTTGGGTTTAAAAAAACAAACTGTAGTTCTGTCTCTGGTGAGGATGACAGCCTGTTAATTGTGTTGCTGAAAATTTCATTTGTACTTTCAGTATTTTGTTCATCCTGGGAATATAGAGAAGCTGTCCAAATACTGCCTGAACCTTCCTGCCCTAACAGTTACTAACACTTCTCTCTCTGGAGGTATTAAAGTACTGTAGTACACAATGCAAAATATTATAGGATACAGTTAAGGAAAGCTGTGAGGCACATAGCATGTCAGTACTTGGCCTCTATCTACAATACTTAATACTTATCTTAATACTTTAAAGCGGCTATAATAAATATTTTTATAATAGCAATGATTTATGTAGCTTTATATTGAGTTTCAGTTCATTCTTTAGCTCTCCGATCCCCAACTTTATTGTTTTGGTTCACTCTCACTGCTCTCATAGCGCCGTTTTTGACTGCAGCAAGCAGCAGCTATACACTTCCTTCTCAGCAGCTAAAGCATTTAGCAGCTGAAGAGCCAGATATTTCCCTCAGGAGTTGGTAGAGACCAAAAACAGAGCTAAAAGAGACTGAATATCAGACCTACTTTCATCACATGACCAGAAACACGACTGCAAATGAATGATGATGTTGCTCTCTAATTGCTGGATGTGTAAATATGTAACTGTTTGCTAACAAGTTCACCATATCAACTAAAAAGGTGGAGACATGTCAATGTCAGTGCCCACAAGTTGCCAAAAAATCAGTTATTGCAGGTTTAAAAATCTGTTTTTAGCATAAACATTTTTTATAAGGGTCCCATATATTTGGTTATCAAAGATATGTACTGAGCCGGACATTTTATCGTTGAAAAAATAAAATGTCAGTGCTCTCTGGTGGACAAACTATTTAATGCCAAAATTACCTTAGCTTACCCGTACTGCAATATAAATGAAAAAATCTAGATATTTGTGTGCACTATTCAGCTGTGTTGTAGGAATACAAATAATAGGTTGGACATTTAAATACCCAATATTAGAGGACTGGATTTTTATGTTATATTAGAGGCAAAAAAAACCCTGGTCAGGACATCCCTAGTTAAAAGCTGAAAAGCCATAGTTACACAAAAGGGAAGAAATCAGGCACCACAAAGAAAGATGGGGGAATCCAAAGCTTTGACTTGGCCATGGGATGTAAGGAAAGACAAAGAGGTTGGCTGCAGCAGGTGGAGGTAAAGCCAGGTCAGAGGTCAGTAGGTTGATAGACGCCTGCTGTGTTGGGGGTTACACACCCACCATCTCTCTATCTGTCTCTCCTCACCTTCACCCCCCCTCCCCCCCCTCTCTCTCCCCTGTGGGTCTTTTGTAAGGTTATTTCCGGCCTGGCAGAGCCCCTTGTTTCAGCATGTTGACCTTTAAAAGTGAGTGATGGCGGTTCTTATTGTCTGTAAGGCAATAACTGTCTGGACACAGGTAATCTTCACTATGCTCGTGTCAAATCGAGTTTCCTGCACGAGGTCCGACTGTCCGGCAGTACGTACACACACACACACACACACACACACACACACACACACACACACACACACACACACACACACACACACACACACACATGCGCTAGAGAGCTCCACTCCATAACTATCAGAAGCACTCAAAGGCAGCGAGGAACCGCATGGTGTAAAGGTCAGAAATCTCAGCACCTGCATGGAAAGGTTAAAGGCAGAGCTCGAAATAACCCTCCCAGTCCAGGGCATGAGTGCAACCGCCGTCATCACAGTCCCATGATTCATCCAATGTGATGTCCTCTTCTCATCGTTCATGTCACATGACTCCCAAAACCCCCCTTTCTGCCTCACATTGCTATCGTCTTGAGTGATCCGATGGGAGAAGGAAACGGATAAATTGAATCAAACGGGTGGCAGGCAGCTCAGATTGGAACATCTTCGTCAGAAAGGCTCTGATAGGGAACAAGCGAGACAAGGTGTTTACTGACAGTTTTAAAGCATGTAAATATGACAAGAGAAAGTGATGCGCCTGGCAATCTGCTTTGGAGAGAAAAGGGGAAATCCAATTTCACTACACATACTAGAGACGCATTAAGTTGTCATGTATGAATGTAATCCAGCTACATCAGAGCTACTAGAAGATACAAGATGTTTGCTTATGCCTGGTGGAAAGGTCTTAGGCTTATTTATGTCAGATTTGATTAATTTATTTGATTTGTTCTTACATGAAGTCTTTAGTTTGGTTGGTTTGGGTGGTCAGAGGAATGACGTTTGAACTCATCAAATAAGGGGCACCAGTATGGCTGAAAATCTCTGTTGTGGTTTGCTGAGTGTGAACGTTAATAACCTCCCAGTAAGCATAATTTTGGTCTTTTGCAGCATTTCATTGACTGAATTTCAATGTGTAATTAGAACCAGCTTCAGAGTAAAATAGTCATTTATGCATTGTTGAAACTAGTGCACCAATTAAAAATTAACTGACAGCTTTGCTCATCGATTTATCGTTTAGCAAGTCATCAGGGCAAGCAACAATACCAGTTTCCAATTCCTCAAATGTGAGAATCTGCTGCTTTCTTGTTTTATATAATTGTAAAATGAATATCTTTGGGTTTCTGACTTTTTGTCAGACAAAACAAGCAACTTAAAGATGTCAGTTTGGCCTCTGGAAAATTGTGATGGGCATTTTTCAGTATTTTCAGACACTTTATAAATTGATTAACAGGGAAAAAAAAGTAATCGTCAATGAAAAAAGTTGGTAATTGCAGCCCTAGTAAAAACAATTATGTAACTTCGAAATATCAAAAGAAAACTTTCACTTTTTACCTACATTTTGCCACGTCTTAACCTAGACACCTAGACATCTTAGTGCTTACAGGGCAAGTAGACGAAACCATACCAATGTAAGGGTTAACAGACAGAAACAGACAATGGATTCTGCCATCTGTCTAGCATGACAAGGGCAAACGTTGGTCTTAATTGTTGCTTGTATTCAATATTAACAATGACCTTCAATGGAGACCTGGGAAGGTCAAAGCCTTAACACTGTGCTTATACAAGACCATTGTGCTGACCAAAGTTACAGGCACTGCAGTCTGATTTGTTTTAATTGGCAAAATAGATTTCCTCACAAAATAACATTTTACTGAATCTTTTGTCCATTAAATCAGCTTCTTCTTCATGGGTCTTGAGAGGCTGTGGAGGTCGGGGTGGATGGAAAGGGGTATAAAACATCTGACTTTTGCTAACGAGCAATGGTGGTTTTCTTTTGGCAATCTTTTCCTAAGCTCAACCAAGCAGCTTTAGTTGCCTGCAGTTAACCAGACCTTAACTAGTGGGGTAGTAGATCACAAAACAATCTCACTGAAATTGCCACCCGTCATTTTGACAAACAAGCTTTTTCATTTTGGTATGAGGATTTGTTAGGGTTAAACTGAAGTTTTCTACATTTTCAACATGTAGGTGTGATCATTTGATGTACATGTTCTTCCTTTTTCCTATTTATCACTATCGTAACAGTTTTCCATTCTACCTATCCCTATCTGCCTGGAACATAATGTAATGTGTCAGTTAGTGCATTTATAAACCTGTTAAACATTTGCCTCAGTGGGAATCAAACCTCTCATACTGGCAGTGTTACCGCCTTGCTCAAGGTTCACCCTCTTTTTCTTCCTCTCTGTATTTATGTCTTCTTCCCCACCTGCCGGTATATCTCTGTTAATCTTGCTGTTGAACTTATTTCACAGTCGGGTCTCCGACATGTCAACCTGACTGAGGAAGGAGAACGAACGTGGCACCCGTTACAGAGAATCTGCAGAATCTCCGCTCTGACAAAACAATCTATACACACTCCCATCACCTTTCATTTACTTCGAGGCGTCAACTCTCACTGTGTGTTGAATCGCTGTGCCTGTTCTGATCAGTTCTGCTTACTAGATGACTGCTGAGTGTATGGCACGCTGCAGACAGTTCAAGACAATTTAACGGGTTACCAAACGGGTTATCTTTTTCATTGTTATGATTTGATGCTTATTGTCTTACACAGACCAACATATTTATCTTTTAATGGTTTATTTAACCCATATTCAATGCATTTTTGTCTGTCTGTCTATCTATAATAGCAGTTTCAGTGGGCCTGCTGCAGTTTATGAGCAAGTGGCAGCAGTTTTACAGACATCTTTTTTATAATGACGGTGCACCGTGAAGATGCATTTTGGACATCAGGGGATTTTTTTTGCTGCAGTACTGTGGCTGGCCACTGGGGCAAACTGGCAGCAAGAATGCCAGTAGTAGTATAATAGTAGGAAAAAAAGATTGTGTTGCTTTAAGTTGCACTTGAACCTTTGCTCGTACATCGGTGAGGGCTCTTGTCTCTCCCCTGTTCTTGCTAGCAATACAATAATTGCACTGATGGTGTCATCATGACATGAATTTTCATCCTTTGTGTTCTGATTGCACTCGAGCGGATCTCAGATGACCGAAGGAAGACGGGGTATGGGTATGGGTATGCTTTAAGTCTGCATTAAGTTTGGAAAAAGTGTTCATATCATCACATTTTTAGGGTGAACTGCTTCCGGATTCTGATTTAACTGCCAGTGTGAAAACACCCTTATACATCTGTGTCATTGGGGTTGGCTTTTCTTACTGGTGTCTGTTAAGGGGCCCACATATGTAGAAGTTTACACCCTTGATTAGGCACTAATATTTATTTCTGAGGCAGTACAGAAGTGATCGTAATGTTTGACTCACCATAACACCATTTTTTTTTTTTAAAACCTGTGTTAAGTTTTATTCCACTGCTGATCTACCTGTAACATTTCTGTTATTGTTTAAATAGCCTTACTGCTATGCTGCTACTGAAGCTTTAGTACTTTTACATAACACATAGGAGTAGTACAGTTTTTTAGCTGTACTTGCTCAACCACACTGGATAATATCGCACCATGTAAAGTTAAACAAAGTCCAAGCTTTACCTTGGCTCAGAGAGTATACTAAAGCCAGTGTAGAAAACCAGAAAGTAAAAGCAGACAGACTGCAGATATTTTACAAAACTATGACAGAGCTAATAATGAAACATCAGAAAAGTTAAAAATGCAACAGCAGCACCTTTTGGCTTTTTTAAACCTGAGTTCAGATTTAAAAAAAATTGTCACCATACTTTCTATGAACTTGCCCTCAGTTACAGCGATGAAGTGTGTAGAGAGGAATATATGGAGATGAGATCATTTAGCCCCAGATTGAGAACTAACCAGCTCTGCCAGCAGCGAATCATTGACATTTATCCTCAGGTCAGTAAACTGAGTTTTGAGAGCCAGATATGTTTGTCTGAATTGGGGATGTCACCATAATCAAGGTGTCTTGTATATTTGGCTTGTTCATACTGTACATTTAATTCTGCAAACCTGAGCCTGAGATCCTTCAAGACTGCAAACAACCAGTCGAAGGCATTCATGTTAGCTTCCTCTCCTCAATAGTGACTGAAATTAAAGACATGCCCGGGGTATTTAATGGCATCACTGAAGAACACAGTATATCCCAGTTCTGTTGCTTTTTATGCAAAACTGAAATGTTCTAGATTTTTTTCAAGATCTAAGCCTCAGTAATGATCTTAAGTAATGATTTAGACTGACTTCATCTGCAGAATTTCCCAGAAAGATGCTTTTGGCTAGTGAATGACACAACAAAAGCATTTGGGATGATATATGATGAAAAATGCAGTTAGAAATTAGTTCAAGAGTGCATTGAGGCTTAGTGTGTAATGTTTTTAGCACAGTTCATTTTGCAATGACATATTTGGAGAGCTGCACCTTAAAGAGCTGTTGAGGAACTGATCCTCCTGTCTTTGACTTTTGTGTCTTCCTCGCAGTTACTTTTATTACACGCCTGCTCCCTTGTCACATCATCTTTTACTCTCCGCTTCATAAAGGAAAGTCTCTGTTTTGCCTGACTCAAACTTTTTCATTCCTTTTTCAACCTCTTGTCTCTGATCAAGCTCCTTTCATCTTTGGCCCTTTCGGCGAAGTGCACGTTCTGTGGTAGACACAGTGTTTGCATGCGCACACACACACACACACACACACACACACACACACACACACACACACACATTCAGAAAAGGTCATGGATTGGGCCAGAGCCATCACACACCTCAGCACAGGTCTGTCTGATTGGCTGTATTCACACAAGATGCCCTGCTGCCCCTGAAATAACCTCAGGCTGGTGTTTTTAAAGAGTGCTGAATTCTGCACACAGGAATAGTGTTCCACTGACGTAGCACTGATAGTCAGTATGTACGACTGGGTTTGGTAGCATTTTATCACATCATCTTGTTAAATCCCTTGCTTTCAGATACCTTATTGAATTCATTTGGGTTTAGGATTCAACCATTTTAAAGCCCCTATGTCCAGGATTTGAAAATGTCTTACTTTGGCAACTCCTAGTAGTGGTGTCAAAAAAGACATTATTGCTGACAATGCAATGGCAATGAGCCCAGTTTTTATATTAAGTTTTTTTCTACAAACAAAAATGTATACCGTGAAAATAATTTGAAAGATGGTGTAATCACATAAAAATTCTACATTTGAATCCTGCAATAACTTGACCACTTGGGGTGCAGTAGAAACAAGCTGTGAATGCAACACTGACATATTACCACCTTTTTATGTTAATATGGCGAAATTATTAGCAAAGAGTTGCTTGATATCCGCTGGATGTGAAAATTGGCGTGTTCCTGGACGATATTCTCTCCTTTTAGCTCTGTTTTTGGATCTGTCTCTTTAGC
>VMKM01002857.1:0-55338 GCA_008360985.2 Macquaria ambigua
CCTACTCTTAAATGTGAGGAGGGTTGTCCGCCTCCCGTACACAAACTGGGATCTGGTTCCACAGGAGAGGAGCTTGATAGCTGAGGCTCTGGCTCCCATTCTACTTTTAGAGACTCTAGGAACCACAAGGAACCCTGCATTCTGGGAGCGCAGTGCTCTAGTGGGGTAATAGGGTACTATGAGCTCTTTAAGATATGATGGTGCCTGACCATTTAGGGCTTTGAAGGTAAGGAGAAGGATTTTAAATTCTATTTTGGATTTTACAGGGAGCCAGTGTATGTTACGCTGGCTGATGAAGCAGGTAGACCCAAATGCAGGACGCCAAGATCAGGTAGAGTTTATAAAGGTTTTAATTCAGTATAAAGAGTTCTTCCATCCAATAAAGTCGAGGGAACAAGAGCATGCTATGAAGGCTTGCACACAAACTACGATCGCCGACAATATATACACACAAGAGGTAAAGGGGAACAGGTGGAAACAATCAGGGCGGGGCAGACAATCACACAGGCGGGAAACACACAATGGCAGGAAGTAAAGGGACCAGAAACAAGAGGAAAGGTAGACTTTTCAAAATAAAACAGACACGCCAGAACAGGAAACAGAAACATGACAGACATGAAACTTAACACAACCGATGAGACATGACAGTACCCCCCCCCTTAGGACCGGCTCCCGACGGTCCAGCTCGACGTCGATCGAAGTCGTCCACCAGACTCTTGTCGACGACGAAACTGGCAGGAATCCACGACCGCTCCTCAGGTCCGTACCCCTCCCAGTCCACCAGGAACTGTCTCCCCCGGCCCCTCTTTCTCACCGCCAGCAGTTTCTTGACGGTGTAGACGAGCCCCCCGTCCACCATCCTAGGCGGCGGCGGCTGTTTGGTGGGCGGCACCAGCGGGCTGTCCCGGACAGGTTTCAACTTGCTCACGTGAAAGGTGGGGTGAACCTGGAGGGACCTGGGGAGTTTAAGTTGCACAGACACAGGATTAATAACTTTGGAGACTGGGAAGGGACCCACAAACCTGGGAGCGAGTTTTCGGGTGTGGACGTGGAGAGGTAGATCCCTAGTGGACAACCACACTCTTTGACCTGGGGTGTAGGCAGGTGCAGGTCGGTGACGACGGTCGGCTGCCATCTTCATGCGGGCCTGCCCCCGAAGGAGCACCTGCCGTGCAGCAACCCAGATCTTCCTGCACCTCCTCACCAAGGCATGGGCTGACGGCACCGTAACCTCCTCCTCATTAGCGGGAAAGAGAGGAGGCTGGTACCCGTAGACTACCTGAAAGGGAGAGAGTCCGGTGGCCGCAGTAGGGAGCGTGTTGTGGGCGTACTCCACCCAGGTAAGATGTTCACTCCACGATGTTTGGTTTTGGGCCACCAGACACCTCAAGCAGGTCTCCAGTTCTTGATTGAGCCGCTCTGTCTGGCCGTTGGATTCTGGATGGTATCCCGATGACAGGCTAACGGTGGCACCTAGGAGACGACAAAACTCCTTCCAAAACACTGAGATAAACTGTGGACCCCTGTCTGACAATGTCTGTAGGCAGACCATGAATGCGAATGACATGGGTAATCATGGCTCTAGCGGTTTCTGTCGCTGTGGGTAACTTAGGCAATGGGATGAAATGAGTCATTTTAGAAAACCTGTCCACCACCGTAAGCACTGTCGTGTACCCTCTAGACGGAGGCAGACCCGTGACAAAGTCCATGGACAGGTGAGACCATGGTCGATGGGGTACTGGTAAAGGCTGTAGAAGTCCGGTCCGGACCTGCCTCGACGCCTTACTCCTGGCGCAGACAGAGCAGGCAGCTACGTAGTCAGCCACATCCTTGACGAGGGACGACCACCAAAACCGTTGCTGAACCACAAATACAGTCCTTAGTTCCCGGATGGCATGTGAGCAGTGAGGTATGTGCCCAGTGGATAACCTGAGATCGCCACGCTTCCGGTACAAACAACCGGTTATGGGGGCAACCATCAGGAATAGTTACACCACTGCACGCTCGCTGCACATCCTTTTCTATCTGCCAGGTTACCGATCCTACCACACGGTCAGGTGGTAGGATGGGTTCCGGCTCCTTGGCAGTTGGTTCCGATTCGTACAGGCGGGACAGAACATCCGGTTTGGTGTTCTGCGACCCCGGCCTGTAGGAGAGGGTGAACCGGAACCGACTAAAGAAAAGAGCCCACCTAGCTTGACGGGAGTTCAACCGTTTCGCCGATTTCAGGTACTCGAGGTTCTTGTGATACGTCCAAACGATGAATGGCTGCTCCGCCCCCTCCAGCCAGTGACGCCACTCCTCCAACACCACTTTGATGGCCAACAACTCCCGGTTCCCGACATCGTAGTTGCGCTCGGCTGGCGACAATTTGCGAGAGAGGAAAGCACATGGGTGGATGCGGTTGTCTGTGGGAGAGTGTTGTGACAGGATGGCCCCAACGCCCTCGTTCGAGGCGTCAACTTCCACAATGAATTGCAGCTTCGGGTCCGGCATGATCAAGACAGGAGCTGTGGTGAAGAGTCCCTTCAACCGCCGAAATGCCTCCTCAGCCTGTATACCCCACTGAAACTGAACTTTCGGAGAGGTTAGTGCATGAAGCGGCGCCGCCACGGCGCTAAAGTTCCTTATAAACTTTCTATAAAAGTTAGCAAAACCAAGGAACTGTTGGACTTTCTTACGCTTCGTGAGAGGGGGCCAGTTGGTGACTGCGCTAACCTTCTCCGGATCCATCTTGACTCGGTTAGCAGCAACGATGAAACCTAGAAAGGAGACTGAGGAGGCATGAAACTCACACTTCTCCGCCTTCACGTACAGATGGTTCTCCAGCAGGCGAACCAGGACCTGATGGACATGACACTGGTGGGTCACAGGATCGGGAGAGAAGATGAGTATATCGTCTAAGTATACAAAGACAAAGTCATTGAGGTAATCACGGAGGATCTCATTCACAAATGACTGGAAAACGGCAGGTGCATTGGTGAGTCCAAAAGGCATGACTAAATATTCATAGTGTCCTTTCGGCGTATTGAAGCCTGTCTTCCACTCATCCCCCTCCCTAATCCTCACCAGGTGGTAAGCGTTCCGCAGGTCCAGCTTGGTGAAGATTCGAGCCTGCTGAAGCAGCTCGAAGGCGGAGGATATGAGAGGAAGCGGGTACCTGTTCTTGACCGTGATGTCGTTCAGGGCGCTGTAATCGATGCACGGCCGGAGTGATCCGTCCTTCTTTCCCACAAAGAAGAAACCGGCCCCGGCCGGCGATGAAGATGGGCTTTTTGACTTTTTGCTAATTTTATGTCCATGAGACTCTCATCAGCCCCAGAGTCTATCGGTGCTTGTAGTGAAGTGGTATTACCGTCGATGGACAGGATCACTGACGTAAGAGTCCGGTGAGGAGGGGCTTCAGTCTTGGACTGGCTCACCAGCGCCCTCCTCATGCCTGGTGAGCCTCCTCTTTTAGCGGGCAGGAGCCCACCCGATGCCCAGACTGACCGCAGTAAAAGCAGACCCCCTCCTTCAGACGACGCTGTCGCTCTTCCGGGGCCAGTTTGGTGCGTCCCAGCTGCATGGGCTCCTCCCGCACAGAAGATGGCGCTCGAACCTCCGCTCCCGCAGTCGGGGACCCTGTGGAACGGCGGAACTCCCGAAAGCCCCATGGCGCCCCCTGTGCCTCGGAGGACCGCTTGCTGGACCGACGCCGCTCTGCCTCCCTCTCCTGGAGACGGTTGTCAATGCGAGCCGCCAAATCCACTAGGCCCTCGAAGTCATCCGGGATCGCATGGGGTGCTAGCTGGTCCTTAATTTCTTCGTTGAGTCCGTTCACGAAGGCATCCTTGAGTGCTGGTGGGTTCCAGCCGCTATCGGCCGCAAGGGTGCGGAACTCGATAGCGTAGTCGACGACCCGCCTGGATCTCTGCCTCACCCCCAGCAGCGCACGAGAAGCCTCCCGAGCCGGAGAAGAGTGGTCAAACATCCTGGACAAAGTCTGAGAAAATAGTTCAACATCTTGACACACGGCGGCTCCTCGAGACCACGCCGCGGTGGCCCACGCCGCTGCCCGTCCGGTCAGGTGGGAAACTATTAACGCCACCCGAGCCTGATCCGAGTAAAAGGAAGCAGGATCATTCTTGAAGTGTAAGTCACACTGAACCAAAAAAGAGCGACACTCACCGGAATTCCCCGAATATTTCTCCAGAGGAGCTAGACGGACGGGGCGAGGGGCGACCGCTGGTGATGATGTTGGTGTTGGGAGCTGGGCTGGTTCCGATGAAGCGGCCCTGGGCGAGGCGAGGTCCTCCAGGCGAGCTATGACGAGTTGTAACTGAGCAGCTAGGTGGCTAACTTGATTGGCAACGGATGACTGAAACTCCGTCTGCTGCTCCGTGAGATCCTTCACTCCGCGGCTGATGGAGCCCAGCTGGGCCTCGTGCTGATGAATCATAGTCCCCTGGGCTGAGAGAGCCGATCTGACTGAGGTTACGTCCGCTGGGTCCATGTCTGGCCAGATCGTACTGTTACGCTGGCTGATGAAGCAGGTAGACCCAAATGCAGGACGCCAAGATCAGGTAGAGTTTATAAAGGTTTTAATTCAGTATAAAGAGTTCTTCCATCCAATAAAGTCGAGGGAACAAAAGCATGCTATGAAGGCTTGCACACAAACTACGATCTGGCAACAAGACAAAGGAAAACGCCGGCAATATATACACACAAGGGGTAAAGGGGAACAGGTGGAAACAATCAGGGCGGGGCAAACAATCACACAGGCGGGAAACACACAATGGCAGGAAGTAAAGGGACCAGAAACGAGAGGAAAGGTAGACTTTTCAAAATAAAACAGACATGCCAGAACAGGAAACAGAAACATGACAGACATGAAACTTAACACAACCGACGAGACATGACAGTGTAGAGAAGATAATATTGGAGAGATATGATCTCTTTTCCTGGTTCTTGTCAGTAAACGTGCCGCAGCATTCTGGATCAGCTGGAGAGTCTTAAGGGACTTATTGGGGCAGCCTGATAGTAGAGAGTTGCAATAATCCAGCCTAGACGTAACAAATGCATGGACCAGTTTTTCTGCATCTTTTTGAGACAGGATGTGCCGGATTTTTCCAATGTTACATAGGTGAAAAAAGGCAGTCCTTGAAGTTTGTTTTATGTGGGAGTTAAAGGACATATCCTGATCAAAGATAACTCCAAGATTCCTTACGGTGTCGCTGGAGGCCAGGGCAATGCCATCTAGAGAAACTATATCTTTAGATAATGTGTTTCGAAGGTGTTCGAACCAGAAGGCAACATAGCAGATGTGGAGGACAGCTACAAGTACCTTGGGATCCCGCAAGCAAATGGCAACCATGAAGAGGCTGCAAGAAGGTCAGCCACAGCCAAATACCTCCACAGAGTAAGGCAAGTCCTGAAGAGTCAGCTGAATGGGAAGAACAAGGTCCGAGCTCAACACCTATGCCCTGCCCGTCATCAGATACCCCGCTGGCATAATAAGCTGGCCAAAAGAGGAGATCAATGCCACTGATATAAAGACCAGGAAGCTCCTCACAATGCATGGAGGATTTCACCCCAAGTCCAGCACCCTGAGACTGTACACTAAGCGGAAGGAAGGAGGCCGAGGACTAGTGAGCATCAGAACCACTATCCAGGATGAAACAACAAAGATCCATGAGTACATCAGGAAGATGGCCCCAAGTGATGAGATGCTTAGTGAGTACTTCAGGCAGCAGAAGCCGGATGAGGAAGGAGAGCAGGTGGAACCATCATGGGAGGACAAACCCCTGCACGGTATGTACCACCGGCAGATAGAAGAAGTGGCTGATATCGAGAAATCCTACCAGTGGCTGGAAAAGGCTGGACTGAAAGACAGCACAGAGGCACTAATCATGGCAGCACAGGAACAGGCTCTGAGCACAAGATCGATAGAGGCCGGGATCTACCACACCAGGCAGGACGCCAGGTGCAGACTGTTGGGTCTCTGTAAATAGAAAGAGTCGGTCTAGACTTGCTCTACTCGAAAAAGTGCCCTGAGATAACTTTGTTATGATTTGGCGCTATATAAATAAAACTGAATTGAATTGAATTGAATTGACTGTGCAAAGATGCCCCTGAGACAATCCAGCACATAACAGCAGGGTGTAAGATGCAAGCAGGCAGGGCGTACATGGAACGCCATAACCAAGTAGCTGGCATAGTGTACAGGAACATCCGTGCCGAGTATGGGCTGGAAGTCCCACGGTCAAGATGGGACACACCTGGTGTGGTGGAGAATGACCAAGCTAAGATCCTGTGGGACTTCCAGATACAGACTGACAAACTGGTGATGGCGAATCAACCGGACATAGTAGTGGTGGATAAACAACAGAAGAAGGCAGTAGTGATAGACGTAGCAATCCCAAGTGACGGCAACATCAGGAAGAAGGAACACGAGAAGCTCGAGAAATACTAAGGGCTGAAAGAGGAGCGAGAAAAGATGTGGAAAGTGAAGGCAACAGTGGTCCCCGTGGTAATCGGAACACTCAGGGCTGTGACCCCCAAACTGGGAGAGTGCCTCCAGCAGATTCCAGGAACAACATGTGAGATCTCTGTCCAGAAGAGTGCAGTACTAGGAACAGCTAAGATACTGCGCAGGACCCTCAAGCTCCCAGGCCTCTGGTAGAGGACCCGAGCTTGAAGGAGGAATAGACCGCCCACAGGGGCGAGTGGGGAATTTTTTTTTTTTATAAATATATATATTACCAACAATGTGTTGGATTTTACAGTCGAATGCGTTTCTTAGGCTAACGAAACAAGCATCAGCGCCTGAGAGCAGAGGAGCTGTCTATTTCACTGTGGTGCTGAAATGACAACTGACTTTAACAAAAGGCATTTTTTGGTGCAATAACCTCACGAGTGCACTCCTATTTGATATAAAGGCAAGAGATGATAGTAAAATGAAGCCTATAGCACTCAACGAGACAGAAGAGAGCTGCAATATTTAACAAAAAACACAATGTCCCGAAAACTGGCCAGCTACACAGTCTGCATAAACCCCATCAAATGATGATTTGTGATGATGATAACAGCCCCATTTCTGCCATATATCCTACATATAAAAATTGACTACGCATTAATAACATCTATGAACATAGTCTGCCAGTACACTGTGTGTAGGGCCTAAACACCAGTAACCAGAATGTCACTTGTTGTCAGTTCAGCTGAAATCACCTCAATATCCTCTTATTATTCATAACGGGACTAACAGTGTATCACCAATGTATCACCCAGGGCCAGTGGTAAGTGCTTTAATAATTCTCAACACCTATGACGTTTATATGACTTTAATACGAATAATAGTTAAATAAAAAAGTGTAATTCTCTTAAAAACACTGATGAAAAGGCATGGTGTGGTACAGCGGCACACACAGCGGCTTTACACACGTCTGAAAAGCTCGGCGGCGACCTGACCCCGAAATGAGAACAACCTGTTAAATAAGGGCATGGCAGCCCATCAGCAAATCCCCTTGAAAAAGCACTTATACTCACCTATTTGAATGGCCTTCGACATTGTCCTTAATGTTCAACTCCTGGGCTCTGGTGCTTTCAGTGGACAGGATAGCCAGCCCATTCATCCTCTCCTGCCCCATGCTGCTCCTCAGGTAGGTCTTAATAAGTTTCAATTTGGAAAAGGATCGCTCGGCTGTTGCCACTGTCACAGGTAATGTCAGAAACAATAGCAGGGCAGTGCACACCTCATCGAAGGTGGATTTACAGACTGATAATTCACAATCAGCATCAGTTGGAAGACTGAGGACTACTGAGCAATCTCTGCTCTAAAACAGGCCCTGAATGATAGGAGTTGTGCAGGAAACGTTATTGCTATGTCCCTGTTGTAGTGATCAGACAGACGTTTTGCCTTATCATCATCACCTGCGAGCTGAAGGGTCATGGGGTGTAGGGCCTCAAACATGTGAGAGGTTGCTCGCATACTTGTGAATCTTTGGGAGAGCTGGTTGATTATTATGTCCAGATTGGCATTAAAAATGTTGACTCTGAAATAGCTTTCTGCGTTGGATAGGCGCTCATCTTCACTCGTCAAAATGACGTTTCACTCTTCTTACTCTTACATTTTCGAAGGTGTTCTGAGCTCCCCATTTGTCTGCGAGCATCTGCGCTGTTGTCTTTGCCTGGTCAAAAGCGCCCTGATACTCTGTCAAGATCTGTATTGTGTCCTCCAGCATTTTCACTGCCTTCTGTATGTCTGTGTTTGTGTCTTGGAGTATTTTAGAGACAACATTCACACTCTAGAACCACTAGAAAAATTAAACTGAATTTCTCCATTGTTTTCTTCAATCCCGCTGCTTCACCATGCTGATCATTCTTGTCACTGGTCATAGCTATTTTTGTCAGCGCTTTCATTAAGTCTACATATCTGTACCGTATAGCAGTAAGGGACTCATACCTAGAAGACCAACGGGTGGGGCATAGTCGCTTTAATGTTACGTCCGAGTGAGCTGAGAGGTCGTCTGAGATGATGCCAGTGAGCATGGCCCACCTTTTAATACTGTGGCCAAAGAACGTCCTGCTCCTGCTCTGTATCACTGACTGATGTAACCTCAACCTGTATGCGTGATTTCCAGTATGCATTCCTACTTCGGTCGGGCCACTTGGGGTGTTGACTGCAACTGAACTGCCTGGTTCTGACTCTGTCTCTGACTGGTTAGGCCTGCAACCAAGAATATGGAAATGAAATATGGAATATTATATCATTCTAAAAGGTGTACTTGAAATCAGGAGTTTGTATCTGTAAGCTTAGTTTTGCAAACTTGTGCAGTGACGTTCGTATCTGTAAGCTTAGTTTTGTAGACTTGTACATTTTGTTTTCTGTCTGCAAACTCCGTTTTGCCAGTCTGTGCATTCAGACACAGGCTTGCAAACTAATTTTCACAATCGTGGCGGCAAAAGTACTTACGCGCGTGTGCTCGCACAAGCTTACGGACTTTTGATACATTTACGACGTGGTATATTTTCTACACAGGGTTTCGCAAAAGAAAAAGGCTATCCGCAAGGGAGAGAGGGCGGGACCTCCAGCTTCTGACCAATCAGTGTCTTTGGAATCGCTATGCACAACACAGTTCAACACAAACTTAAATGTACAAGTTTGCAAGTTGACAACTGACTGTTTACAAAGTTACAGATACAAACCCCTGTTTTCAAGTACACCTTTTAGAATGATATAATATTCCATAATGAAAAGGTTATCTAATGCTAGGAATAGCCTACCTACCATCTTACTAGGCTATTATCTAGCTTACCATAATGATTTATAGGCTGGCTATCCACCTGGTAGCGACCACAATTTACCCAATTTGTAGGCTAGTATGCTTAGCCTATCATAATGTATGTATAACTTGTCTTGAAATGAATATCTAACACAGGGGTTCTCAAACTTATTACTCAAAGGTCCGCATCTGCTTTTTATTCAAGGTCAGAGGTGTCAACGATGTCAACGATAGGGAAATAAGCCACATTTAAACCACATTCATCGGGATGATCGCTGTGAATGATCTCCAGCTACACTGTATATTCAATGTCACATCAATATTGTATGTATGTATTTCAAAATAGAAAACGTTACACTTCATAACGTATTGTATTCATAACACGAGGTTTGGGCTGGGTCTGGATTGACTTGCCGTTCGGTCGGGATGCGGACCGAGGTCCTGATCTAACACAACAGCATAGTTTGCTATCCTGACGTTACCTGCTGCATGGTTGTTGACACACCACGACTGAGGGCAGCGTTGTCGATGCTGATGCCAGCCCATCCGCTGCATTGCTGCTAAGAGGGGGGTTATCGTCCGTGGGCTGGTGACTAAAAAAGTCAAATGAATCTAATTTAGGCAGCTTTGCTACCTTCTGCTCCTGTTCTTTTCTTTCTCGTCTTTTCTTACTGCCGCTTTTATGTTTAGGCATGATGACACTTCACTCGACTTGCAGATGTGCTTCTCAGCTTGTCTTTCGGCGCCTAAACTAGCTACCGTAAATCGTATCTATCGTCTCTCATTACATGATCAAATGGAGACTTCATTGGACAACATCAACATATATATTACCCAGCAATCATCATTTCATATCTGTATGTGACAAAAATACCAAAGAAAATAAGAAATTATTAGTTTAATTGAATCATTTTTTATAGTTTATTTATAGTTTTTATAGTTTATGTAGAATAAGCACATATTTTTGTTATAGATAGCTATTGACTTTTTTTACAAAAAAAAAAGAAAGAAAAGAAAACCATGATGGAGATGGGTTTGCCTTTATGAGGGTATATATAGCAAATGTCACCACCGCTTTATTTAATGTGAGTTCTTTGTTGAACTATGTTCAACATAAACGTATGTCTCTTGGTTTCTTCCTCCATCGGACCCATTCTCTCTATGGGCCCCAGTGCAACTGCACGACATGCACTGTCTATACTTATGCCCCTGTGTGGTGGTGAGAGGGAGAAGGTATAAATAGGCTTAGTAAGAGTGGGAACATTGAGCTGCTCACTGTTTTCACATGAGGAAAGAGCACCAAAAGTGCAAACACATTTTCTGCTTTGCACTTTGTTTACAACTCTGCAACATACTTCTTGCAAAACACTACACACTGTTTCTTACATTAGACACTTCGTTCAAGAAAGAAATCTCTTGCAATCATTGGGAAAACACTTCTATTCAAATGCAAAACATACCTGAAATTGGCAACACACACACACACACACATTAACACTTATACACTAACTGAACACTAATCAGTCTGAGCCTTAGCACTACAAATAGACCTCAGGTAAGCTCACCTCTTTTGTGAGAACTTTGCAAACATGTGGCCAGACCCTAACTGAAGGCAGGATCCATAAACCATCCAACCCATCCCTGACAATCCCTTACAACACAATTTTTGTTTACCATTGCTCTGTAATTTTACTGTAATTATTTTTGTTTCGGTGAGTTTACAGTAACATATTGTATTGATTACTGTGCTGTAATTCTACTTTTCTTTGTGTTTTGTCGTAAAAACCTGCAATGGCAAAAAAAAGCTTTTTTCTGAATCCTCTCTATTTTTGTGTTCATTGAAATGTGAGTAGATGTTCAGTACTGGAACAATCTTTCACAGAAGCCTGTATGAGAAAATGATAAAGGTATACAAAGTATTAAAGACAGCAGTATTTTGTATAAATTACATCAGTGTGTTGTTGCTGCTTTGAAAGAGTAACTCACACACTGCATGTGTGCATCATTTTGTTGCAAAAATGCCATTTTGAAATAGGATTGTTAGGTTTTGACTACAGAGTTTCATTTTGACATAGAAGTGAGATGTTTGTCTCCAAGGGTTGTGTACACTGTAAGACATTTCAAGTTGGTTAAACTTAGAAACGAAAGTTCACCTGCTGCCTTAAAAATGTGAGTAAACTCAACTTAAAGATAACCTTTGTTTCAACTCAAAACGTTAAGTTATACAAGTTGCTTAACTAATGAATGAACTAATGTACTAATGTTCACACAACTTTTTGACCTCTGAATGGTTTGAACAATACTTGGTCAATGACTGGTTAAATATGCTGAACATTACCCAAGTAGTAAACACTTTCTAAAATCAACAAGAATAAGCATGTATAATGTTTCTGCCTCTAATTAATGCTCAACAGTGCAAAATGACAGGTTTTTGTAAATGCTTGAAGTGTTAATATAACTCGACCAACATTCGGCCTTGTTTTATAAACAATTCCATGTCATGTTTCTGCCTCTAAATGTTTTCAACAATATTTTGACTATACTGAGTTGCTCTGCAAGAGCAATGCTGAACAGTGCAAATTAACATCAACACATTTCCTTTCAGTAAAGACGTCACAAAGTAATTTTTACTAACAATTAACTACCTTTCTATAATAACAAGTCCATACATTTATGTTCTGACATTTTCAGCAGTACTTAGGTATGTTTGACATGGTCTGTAAGATTGAACAGTGTCAAGTAACTAAAGTGCCCTCCAAAGGCTTGAGATGTACCAGCATTCAAACTTGCTTTCAGAACAAGTCTATATTGTTTTTCCACCTCTGATTGTTTTTCAACATTTGGTCCATACATTACTTTCTCTGGGGAAGCAATGTTCAACACAGCAGAGTAACACTTTTCTCAATTCAATTCAATTCAGTTTTATTTATATAGCGCCATATCATAACAAAGTTATCTCGGGGCACTTTTCCGAGTAGAGCAAGTCTAGACTGACTCTTTATATTTACAGAGACCCAACAGTTCCCACCATGAGCAAGCACTAGGCGACAGTGGCAAGGAAAAACTCCCTTTTAACAGGTAGAAACCTCGAGCAGAACCAGGCTCTAGGTGGGCGGTCATCTGCCTCGACCGGTTGGGTTGAAGGGGGACGGCGGGAGCGGGAGAGAGAGAGCAGGAGGAAAGAGAACATACAGCAGCACAATACAGTTTCACACAGAGATGTAACGCAATGGTTGTGGTAATGGTATGGATGTTAACACCAACAGAAATAATACTAAGAGCAACATTATAGCAGCAATACTAATAAATTCTCCCAGGTAAGTCCTGAGGTGTGCAGTCATCAATCTATAAACGATACCTCAGCAGTTTGTTTCTAAGTCCATGTATCCTAGCTGAACATTGGTCGGGTTCTATCTTCATGATGACCCTGCAGGAATTCAAATGAGTACTTCATATTGCGAGGGTACTCCAGATTAAGGCAGTAGATGGTAGCCATTAGCATAGCAAAACCAGTGGGCACATCTCTGAGGTCATGAAGAACGATTGTCTCCTCTACCACCACAGCCACATTGAAGATTTCAAGAGGAAAAGCATCATTCAGGACACCTTCATGTCCAATCAGAAGTCCAACACGCATTCTCTTCATGATGACATCCAGGGTTTCACCATGAACCTAAAACAAATGGACAGATTTAGTCCCAATTTACATTGCATGTAAATTCTATTAAATAACATGCTATACAATTGGTCAAGATATGGACACTAAAATGACTTTGGACAGAGTTCAAATCGACCAGTGCCAATTTGGTGCAAAGCTTATTATTCAAAATTTGGAGTGCAAGAAGAAAAAAAAATGTACGATTTCAACTCACATAATTTGTATATTATTGTGTACAACAGGTTCAACAGGTGCATTATTTTCACAGAATTGTTTGTCCCCTTTGGATGGACCAGTGACCCCTTTCAGCAATCTGTATTATTGTTTTAAATTCTTTTAAAAAATTAGCCATCACAAGTTAATTTCAAAATTATTGAACTGATAGTAAGATTTGAAAGATGTACTAAGCTTTTAATGAAAAAGCTTCTGTGATATTGTCAGTAAAAATGGACGTGGAAAATGTTTACTTCAGTTTATAATGAATATCAGCGAATGCAGTATCATCAGTATCTTATCAATGTGTAAATATATTTGCTTACATCACACATCCTGATTATCTCAGAAGTATCCTCTGAAAAGAAGCGCGGAAGACCAAGAAGGGCAGCTGTTCTTCTGTTCTGATTTGTGTCCTACATACAATTATAGACAAGAGTGAATGCAATACTTAAACTAGAATCCTTATTTTAGTACACATTGTTAAGTTAATTTCTATACATACCTCCTTATGAAGACACTGTAGAACACTGCTGAGGGTCAGCCTCCTGCTTGATGAGACAGCTGCTTTGTATAGCTCTAAGAGACTTGGCACCAAGGCATCTAGTCCATGCAGGAATGACTGCAACACATCTGTGGTGACTATTCTACTGAACTCTGCATTTATCTGAAACAGACACACACACACAGACAGCAGAGATGAGGGGTAATGAGAGAGGGGATAAAAAGAGCAGCAGAGAGTAGTGGGGTAGGGGATAAAAAGAGCAGCAGAGAGTAGTGGGGTAGCAAATTCAGATGAAAATTTGATTACAACATATGCAGATTACATGCTATCTGATAACATTAATGCTCAAGTAAGCAAATAAAGAATATCCTTGTTCTCTATCATCCTGTGGATGTCTGAGTTGGCACTGGTTACCGGTCTCTCATTAAACAATGCAGGCCATCCATGTAATCCATGATTACAGAGATGAGTGGCTCGTCACCAATGATTTTCTTTCTTCGCTGAGAGAATGTAGCAGGAGCTGCAAGTCTGGATCACGCTTCTGCACCTCTAGAAGCATGGTCTTAGGATTCTCCTCTGATGTAACTGCACTTTGTCCTTCAGGTGGATCTGGCAAGTAGTGGATCTCTCCCTTCTTTGCCTTCTTGACTGCCTTGCTGTTTGTCTGTCCCCTCTTTCTCTTATTTACAAGAACTTCAGGGCATCCAGCTGCCATTAACCTCTGACGGTAATTGCCCATCTTGAATTTCAAGCTGAATACCCAGAAATACCATCCTTTGGCAGAACCCAGCTCTCTGAGACAAGGGTGTTTTGCTACAAGAGCTGTGGCTACACTTTCATAATGGTCTTTACTTGGATAGGCAGATTTGGATATCACATCAGCTAGTTTGTCCAGTATTTCACTCTTAACGCCCTTGGTGACGACCATCACTGTTCCATCCTTGGCATAGACATAATTTGCTGCACTCAGCTGAAGTTCAACATCATGGGAGAAATCAGGAATAACAAAAGGATCAGGCCATTCCACTGATGAAGCACTACTCAGGGCACTCAAGCTTGCAGTATCTAATGTTGAGTCAGAAACTGAATCAGAAAATGTGAACAAAACCTTCAGTGTTGCTTGATCGGTTGGTAGATATTTGATGTCTGTCAAATTGCAAAGCTCATTTCCAAAGTCTGGATCTTCAAACTGTAGAATGAAGTCTCCTCTCAAGCCCAGATTGGTGCGCAGTGCTTCACATAGCTCCTTGACTGACTCAGGAACACTCTCTAGGGTGACACGCCTTATATCTTGAGGTGACACAATAACTCGGAGAAGCATCTTGGAGGCACCAACAGCTGTAACAGGGTGACATACAAAAAAAAAAAACTCAAAGAAGCTGAAAACTGTAGAAGCAGCATAGATTAAGCGCATGAAATTGTACTATATGAGTGACAACAAGATTTAAAACCGTAAAAATAAAAAGGGTTTTAAAAAGGAGCAAGGGTGTGTTTACTATACCTTATTGTATCATGAATGTCCTCGGAGTGATGAGCAGCTTTCCGTCAACAAGGTATGCAGCCAGGGGGATGTAGTCATTCAGCTGGTCAGGATTGATGACCACAGTTATTGCAGGGTCTTTTTTGCTGAGCTGGTAACACCTTAGATGCTCCAAGAAGCCAGCTGTGAACAGTTCAATAATGAAAAATATGCAGCCATCCACTAAACAGATCTCGAGCACCCTCCCAAAATCTGGTAGTCCACTTGTGTGCCCAACTGAGAGCACCATTCCTTTGGAATATTTTGTCCCATTTAAATAAGCAGTGGAGGTGAGTGAAACAGAGTCCAGACCTTTAAACTTGTTCCATATAGCCACACTGATAGCAACATCTAAGATGCCCACAGATACAACAGATACCTGCCCAGTTTCGATGCTTGGTTTAAAAACACTTGGCATCTCCAAGTAACATGCCAACATTAGTTGATGTCTTGTGGCCAAAGTGTGCAGAATATTGTTGAAGTTACCAGCATCACGAACCACCTTTTTAAAGAAAGAATGTTTAGCCTCAAATCTTATTGTCCAAAATTCAATTAGGGGACCAAATTTTTTGATCAGCATAGGATAATGCTCCAGATAATGATGTTTGGGGCGCAATTTAGTACAAGGAAAAACTTCTAAAAGCAACTGTCGATGGTCAGAGATTTTGGCTTGTTGGGAGCACAGGGTTTCTGTTGTGAATGAGGGGCTGGATAACAACTCGACAATGTCTTTTAATTCAAGAATTATATGCCAAGTCTTTTCACCCTCTGGAATGCAGTGGCCAACCAACAGGGGAAGAAATCTCAGAAGTGCCCAGTTCTCATATCCATTGCCACCTATAGTTCCATTTTTCCGAAAGTTTGTTTGTATTCTCTGAGGTCTGTTAGTTTTGTCATAGAATTGAAAGGGGAATGTTGTTATTCTAGAATCTATCTTCTATCTATTCTAAGGTCATTCAATGTAAAATACTTCTTAGCAATCAGATCTGAGAGGCATATGCAGAGTTCCACAGGTACAATTCCTTCTAATGCATCATGTAGAAAATCAGGTGGAAATCCTTTTGCAGCATGAAAGTGGGCCAGTCTGTTTAAAGGACAGTCTCTCTTCACACCATCTACACTAGACATCACTTTGCTTAAGCACATTAACAGCATCATAAAACAATTCTGGTGTTCTCAAAGTAAAAACCCCACTTCTGACATCATACTGCTGAATATTTACACGATTTGCTAAACAAAATCTGCAAAACCTGTCAACATTGAAAGACTCTTGGAATCCAGCAAGTGAATGTGCACCCAAGTTGTCTGCAGATACATACAAAACTGTCCCTTTAACATTAGAGCCAAGACTCTGAACAAACACACCTTCTCTCTCGAGGAGCTCAAGGTCCCTAATCAGAGGCTCTAGAACCTTGCTGTAACCATATTCCTTTATGTGTACAGTTTTGCACAACACAGCTAGATAAATTGATGATAATGTTGATCGAAGTCTTATGGGTAAATTGGCAATCACCCAATATATACCACAAACTTTGTGCTTCTTTTTTGAAGTACCTAACAGATTACAAAGTTCAAAATCGTCAATATATAGTCCAAGAGCTATGCCTAATTCTTCAGAGAGAATTTTGTTTTCTAAAGTATTCTCCATCTTGAAATGAACTGTAATGACCTTCATGTTGACTGGACCTCTCTAGTGTTTGAAGTATCTCATTTCTTTCCAACAGTTTACTGAGCAATTCTAAAATAGGAACATAAACAAAAGTATGATTTTTTTCTTGTACATTTAACACATACTCAACTGGTTCAATAACAGTAAAGTTATTTCTATAAAATGACTGTCTTTTGCGCTCTGTGCCAAGAGGCCCCTCCTTTGAGAGCAATTTGAGTGGGTTCAAAGTTTGTAATTCTTCAGTCAATGAAGCTACAACCGAGGCATCTGCTATGCAATTATTGTCTTTCAAAACTTTATCAATGACAGTCTATATATTTTGATGAGCAAATTCTCCAATGTCAAATAACTCATCAATTTCCTGTACTGCTGAATTTGATACATGTACAAGTGTTACAAGTGAAGTATATCTTCATTGTCTGAAACAAAATCCTCTTCTATTACAGGCACTGAAAGTGTACACCGTGCCAAAAGCTCTGGTCTGAAATTTTCAAAGGTGGAAGACTTATGATTGCAACTTCTGTGAGCAGTAAAAGTTGACAGCACACTAGACTTGAAAAAGCAACCTGCAAAGGGACATTTAACAACTTCTCTGTCAAATGAGTCTTCAGATGAGTGAAGCATTTGTTAATGTCACTAGGCTCTGAGAATGTACACAAATCACATGATAATTTGGTTACAATCTTATAAGCTTCATTTATATGTTCTTTCAAATGATTTTTAAGTTCTGCTTGGGTTTGAAAAGTTTTCAAACAGTCTTTGTGAATACAGATGAGGCCCGAACACCTTCAATAATGCCCATGACGCTTTTTGTAGTGCTGTAGTATCCTTCCTCAAAATTACTGTTCTCATTCCCTCATTAATTCCAGTCATTTCTACTTTTCTCTTTCTATCAGTGTTAAAGCACCCTCAGTGAATCTTAACACTATGCTCGTCACCTTGCTCGTTGCAAATCTTTGGTCTGAACTGGGCTTAAAGATGCTTAGAGCTTCCCTCCGGTTGATCCAATCTAGCACTGCCCCCCATAACACATCCATTGAATAATGGACTTGGGTTCGGTCCAATAACAAACAAGAAGTGTTGTTCCTCCCTTTTCGTAAACTGAAATGATGTGTTTTCTGAAATGTCTATGGCAAAACCGCCTGCTACATATTACAGACGAACGCATCGTTCATCTGTAGTATGCAGTATGAAACTGTTAAATAGATTTATTTTGCAGTATGCTAGGCCAGGCTTAGTCGGTTTCCGGTTTTGAAAAGTGGAAGGAAACAATAGTACAGCTAACGGCAAACTACCGCAATTGTGTAGCATCCTCTTAAGCACAGTTTCGCAACTGTCGGCAGACATGACGTTTTGAACACTTTCTATCAATTCCTGTTTCCCCTATGTGGCTCTAGAGAACACACTCTAAACATGCATTATGTTCCTGTATGTCAGGTGTGGACCACACAACGTAAATTTCATGGAAATCGGATGATGTTTGTCACACAAAGCTTACTTCCTGGTGCCAGTAGGTGGCGCTATGACTGTAACTCAATATTGGCACGTAGATGTCTTCAGGCCAGGACTATTATCAAACATGTTAAGTTTGGGGCAGACTAGACAATGTACATTTGAGTTACAACAACTTCCTGTTTCATGGTGGAACATGGAAATTCGACCCCACGCCACGGGCATGCCATTCAATGAAATATCAAACTTTTAACAACTTTTCATTGTGAAGGTCTTTAGATTGCACTGTCCAAATTTGAAGAGGAAAAGTACAGAGTCTGCAATTGACAAAAAATGGCCTAAAATGGTGCAGAAAACTCAAAATGGCTGACTTCCTGTTGGGTTTAGGGTATGGCTCCAAGAGGCTTTTTTTAAGTCTTGGGATGATACATCTGCCTCCCAAATTTCATACATCTATGTCAAATTTAAAGGTGGGGGCTTTGATTTTGAAATTTTGTAGGGGACGCTATTGAGCCCTTTTGCCACAAACATGTCCAAAACCCATATCAGATGTAAATTCTCACCACTTCTGTCACATGTGCAAAGTTTTGTGAGTTTTCAAGCATCCCAAGCCCCCCATAAAGGGCTTCCTGTTTCATTGCGAAACATGTAAATTGTCCATGGCAACTGCGTTCCACAGAAACTCAAAAGCTTCGCAATTTAGCATCACACAGATCTTAAGTTTAAACCAACCAAACTTGAAGTGAATCTGTTGAATCCTCTAGGAGAAGTTTGCAAAAATTCCATACTTGTAAATTGTCTAAAATGGCATCTTGTCTCATGACCTATGACATCATCATTCGAGATATTGACAATTCCTTCACAATTTTGCTTCACACTCGTCTGACGATTATACCTACCAAATTTGAAATGAATCCGATAAACCCTCTAGGAGGAGTTCGAAAATGTTCGCTAAAAACACAGGAAAAACACACAAAATTCAAAATGGCCGACTCCCAGGTGGGCGGAGTTAATAAAAGCCAATAGGAAATATGTCCAAAATGATGAGAGCAATGTGTGTATCAAATTTGGTGAATATCAGAACAACTTTATCCCGACTACGGCCTGCCACGCAGCAGGGGGCGCTACGGAGCCTGCTAAATATGCATGAACCCAATCGCTGTATATTCTCGCAATGTTCACAGGGAAGGGTGTGTGTGCCAAGCCGATTGACATCAAATCGAAATATTTACCAGTTCAACTATGGGTGCAAAGTTTCATGAGTTTTTGAGCATCCTAAAGGCCTCAAACATGTGATTAGAATGTTGAAATTTACGCAGGAAATGCAACATGGCTGACCTCCTGCTGGGCAAACGCTCTTAAAAAAAACTGAAATATGTTCTTCATGATGAGAGCAATAACCCCACCAAATCTCATGAAGATCAAAGCAACTTTATCCCAACCATGGCGTGCATTTGGGGGCGCTATGGAGCGCCTGGCCACGCCCGAGCCCAATCACTGCAGAATTTTGCGATTTTTGCCAGTTCTGACGTGTGCCAATTTTCATGAGTTTTCGAGCATCCCAAGCCCTTCAAAAATGCGTTACAAAAGTAGCATAATAATAATCCTTCCAAAAACAATAGGTTCCTTGCACTTTCAACGGTCCCTGGCACTTTCGTGCTCGGGCCCTAATAATCTTTCCAAAAACAATAGGTTCCTTGCACTTTCAGTGCCAGGACCGTTCGGGCCCTGGCACTTTCGTGCTCAGGCCCTAAAAACAATGGTGACCATTCCACCACTTTGCATTGTGGGATACAGTAGGCGAGATAGACTGGTCCGATGAATACTGGAGATTTTTTCCGAATCAGTACGACATCCGGGTATTTCCAGCATACTGCAGATTTTGCTTTTGTTTGCACACTGCATACTACATGCTACATTTTGGCTAAATCAGTACGTACTGATAGTATAGTAGGCAGTTTCGAAAACAGCCATTGTGTTTTGTGAAATGTGTTTTGACCTGATCAAGGGCCTGTGTCCACATATCATTTTTTTCTGAGCGCCAGCGTCTTTTTTCAATTGTTTGCATGTGGCCGTCTAGAGAACAAGCACTGCACCCAGCATCTTTTTTCAGAGCACTCCGCCTTTTTTGTGTGGCCGCTCCAAGCGCTTCTAGTTGAAAATCTCTGAACTTTTCAGGAAGGCACTGGTGTTGTCACTGGCACTTTTTTCAGGCAACTAGTCATATATTAGATGGGTTTCGTCACCCTGGTAACCAAGAAAATGGACGAGAAACTTGTTCTGTCCTGAGCTTTATGATATGTCAGACAGAGACAGAAAAGCTCATTTGTGGGAGCAGATCGGCAGGACACTGAATGTTCCTGGTGAGTGTTGTGCTTTTATCACCCTAGGCATTGTAAGCTTGTTGTTAGCTGTGTAGTCGCACCTTAACGTAGCGTTAAGATATTGTTGTCAAAGAAACAAAAACCACGTGCAGTGTTTTTTTCTCTCACAGCACAATCTCACTGAACTTCAAAATGAGATTGAAATTTGAGTACTGACTTTCTAAGACAAAACATTCCATATTTCATGTACCACTTTAATAACATCACTGCGACACACACCAGTCACTGTCATCAGATAGTCTGCATTCAACATTGACATGCTCAATGTGCTTTGCAATTACTATCTGACTTATGATTCCATGGACGATAGTAATAGATCCTGCCTGACACCAGCAACATGTCAACATCAGCCTTAACCCCACTCACTGTATCCGCCCACAACAGAACTTTCACTCTGACACTGTGAGGTAAATCATAATGAAGCAACATATGCTTTAAATGCAAACTTGTTTGTTCAGCACATCCCACAGATGCTCAACTGGATTGAGATCTGGGGAATTTGGAGGCCAGGTCAACACCTTGAACTCGTTGTCGTGTTCCTCAAACCATTCCTGAACCATTTTTGCAGTGTGGCAGTGCGCATTATCCTGCTGAAAGAGGCCACTGCCATTAGGGAATACCGTTTCCAAGAAGGGGTGTACTTGGTCTGCAACAATGTTTAGGTAGGTGGTACGTGTCAAAGTAACATCCACATGAATGGCAGGACCCAAGGTTTCCCAAAAGAACATTGCCCAAAGCATCACACTGCCTCTGCCGGCTTGCCTTCTTCCCATAGTGCATCCTGGTGCCATGTCTTCCCCAGGTAAGCTGTGCACACACACCCGGCCATCCACATGATGTAAAAGAAAATGTGATTCATCAGACCAGGCCACCTTCTTCCATTGCTCCGTGGTCCAGTTCTGATGCTCACGTGCCCATTGTAGGCACTTTCGGCGGTGGACAGGGGTCAGCATGGGCACCCTGACTGGTCTGCAGCTACACAGCCCCATACGCAACAAACTGTAATGCACTGTGTGTTCTGACACCTTTCTATTAGAACCAGCATTAACTTTTTCAGCAATTTGAGCTACAGTAGCTCTTCTGTTGGATCGGACCACACGGGCCAGCCTTCGCTCCCCACGCACATCAATGAGCCTTGGCCGCCCATGACCCTGTCGCCGGTTCACCGGTTTTCCTTCCTTGGACCACTTTTGGTAGGTACTGACCACTGCAGACCGGGAACACCCCACAAGAGCTGCAGTTTTGGAGATGCTCTGACCCAGTCGTCTAGCCATCACAATTTGGCCCTTGTCAAAGTTGCTCACATCCTTACGCTTGCCCATTTTTCCTGCAAATGTTCACTTGCTGCCTAATATATCCCACCCACTGACAGGTGCCATTGTAACGAGATAATCAATGTTCTTCACTTCACCTGTCATAATGTTATGGCTGATCGGTGTATATCTGTAGTAAGTTGAAATTGGTCGATCATTTCACTAGTATGAACTATTTCGTGTTTCTATCTGTTCTGAATGGCCACAGGCGGAAATCCTGCCGGTAGAGAGGGGGTCATGTCTTTCAGTCTTTCCTCCAGGGCATTAGTGGTGTTGCACTCGTTACATACAAAAAGTGATGGAAATAGATGTGTGGAGAATAAAAAAAGAGAGCTTGAGAGAGAAGTCTCAGATTGTCTGTTTTGGAAAGTTACAAAAATGATCAGACACATTTCCCAACGATTCTGACATCGGACAGACAGGTGTGAAGGGAGGGGGTTTCAGGCGGGGTTTGATAATCCAACAAGCACTTCGTTTGAAGTCACCTTTAGCCTTTCACATGCACTACCTGATTTTGTTATAGCCCCCTAAAATCCCTAAATTATCTTTCACTATTTTGAAACTGAGCTCAGAACTAAGCACCAAGCTGAGCTGAATAAAAATAATAAATGAAATGTTGTGGGATATGGTATTTCAAAGTAGTGGAGTGAAAGATAGTAATGTGTTTCACAGAGATAACCATAGCACATCTGCACACCTCTGTTCTCCTCTCATCTCTTCATCTGTAAAAGACTCCTCACACTGTTTGAAATGGAGGCTTATCACCATATCCACCATCTGTGTGTGTGTGTGTGTGTGTGTGTGTGTGTGTGGTGTGTGTGTGTGTGTGTGTGTGTGTGTGTGTTATTTCACTACATTTCATCCTTCGAGTGAAGAGATGTCCTTGACTCACATACATAATACCTTTATTCTGTCCTTGCCAAATATCTCTACAATTTCATTCTGTATCTACAAAAACTCCAATCTTTGCATGTGTCTGACTAACTGCTGGTGTATGGTCAGGTACACGTGGAGTAGGTAACATTTAGATATCCAACAGCTGACAGGAAGGGCTGCACCACAGCTGAAGTACATTTATACTCATCAGTGAAGCTGGGTCTGTTTTGGCAATCATCAGTTACATCCCAACAGCATTTTACTCACCAGTTAACTTGTTGAGATCTGGGAGATACATCGATATGATTATTAGGCTATTAATACCATGAAGTATAACACCACTTGTCACATTTAACAATGTGGCGCACAAGGAAATCAAGCAATCTGACAACCTGTTTTAAACAAATCCATAATTTAACCCACATATTTATTACTCAGTTATAGTGGTCCATTGCATCATAAACTGTGCACCCACAGTACAGTACCACAGTTATAATAAGCAATGACTTACACCTTTGAGATGTCAGACTGGTGCATCAGCCCCACCAGTCATTGATGAATGACTTTATTGTGTGGGGCTGCTACACCTGTTGCATCATGATCCTTAATGCAGGATTCACAACATTTATAGTAACTTTTTGAAACAATTAAACAGGCTTTATGCAGTGATTGTTCAGATGTGTGGAGGTGAGAAAGTAAGCTGGGTTTGAAATTCTCAAGTTCTCTTTTTTTCATTCTTCGCATAACTACTTCTGTCACTTAATGTGTGACCAACCAAGTGCAAACCTGTTGCAGTGTCCTTAGATTTCAGTTATGAAGTAGGTGAGTATAATATCCAAAGGAATGATGACCAAAAGCACAGAAATATTTCCCAGGTTGTAAAAATGAATGTGAATTATTCTTCACTCTGGATTCTGCCCTGACACACTGGGCTTATTCATATTGCTGTGCACACATTTTGACACCACTGGACACCTTGTGGGTATCGTCTCTGTGAAACGCTTGCTGGGAATGTTTAAGAAGCCCTGCATTTGCTCCTGGCTACAGTATCTGTAAGTAGGACTGCTATCAGTGGGTTGCAGCTGCAGAAGCAGACTGAGCTTAGAAACCAACAAAGAAGAGGGTTTCCTCTGACACGAGCGCAAACAAAAACAAGGCTTCATTAGAACAGCTGAGGACATTCAAATTATATAAAAGGCAATCTCTTTGTCTGAAATGTTTATTTATCTGAAAGGATGCATATTGTATTCATTTACACTTCACACTTTGCCATTTACTGCTACTAGTTGCTTCTTATAAGAATTAATTTCCAGATGAATCATATACTGTATGAGTCTGTCCTGTCTGATACCTCAGCTCTCAGGAGGCCTCCAGTAACAACAGAAGAAGCCGCAACATCCCTCTGTGTCTTCATCTGTTGTGATGTTACTGACCAGGGCTCAGTACAAACAGGACACTATCTTTAAATCTGAAGCCACAGGTCATGCATACACTCTCCACCTGCCTGTAGACCATCAATAACAGATATTCTGCAGACTGTTCAAGCGGACACCAGCTTCCACCTGTCTCATATTCTTTTTCAAAAGTTGCCAAGCATTAGCAACTGTTGCTATCAGTGAGTTTAAGAGGTGATGGTAGGTGTATTAATGAACCTTTGACAGAGCCAGGCTAGCTACAAATTGATGAATGACTTTATTGTGTGGGGCTGCTACACCTGTTGCATCATGATCCTTAATGCAGGATTCACAACGTTTGTTTGATGTGATTTTCTTGCTTTCTAGTCTCCATACTCACACTGTTGTCACTCAACAACATTAGGCTAACTGTTATAAAATATGATGAAGCAAAAAACCCTGGACCTCAATACCTGCAATATAATGAAATTCCTATTGTTTTACACACACACACACACACACACACACACACACACACACACATATATATATATATATATATATATATATATATATATATATATATATATTTTACTCAGAAGTGTCCATAGACAGTGTTGCCAGATTAGTTTTCCAGCCCAATAATTGCTCAAAATCCACCCAAATTGATACAAAAAAAATGTATCCATAATAAACAATACAAATAGCAACAGTATTGGGGTTCATCATAATCAATATGACATAGATAGGAGGCTACATGGTACAATGCAACTTTAAAACTATTTTCCATTTCTGCCCTCTGCCTTAAAAATAAAGGAAAAATAAAGGGACAGCTCAAGTAACAAAGTTAATAGGTTTTATCTAACTTGATAAACTGCAACAACCCTTGACTGCATGCCAACATAAAATGTACCCCCACACACACACACATAAAGAGAGAGAGACAGACAGACAGACTGACTGACTACACGCAATCCCAAAAGCCAGACAAACAATGAAGTTGTAATAATGCAAGCATCAAGGTTTCTGAAAATACAGAATGGCAAAAACACTACAGCTTGTGTGTGTTTACAGGGATAGCCGCGGGTGGGCGGTAATGATGGTAACTCATATCTCCTCTCAGCAGAATGAATAAAAATGATGTCTAAAACTGCCCAATCTGGCAACACTGTCCTAGACCTACTGTATTAGTCAACAACATGAGCACAGTAAATAATTATCAGAGAATAAAATGAACACTGCTCCATGTATCAAACTTTACGACTGTCAGCTGCCAAGAAACTTTCTGAAACTCATTAAAAATACACATACAAGACCTGATCTTTATAGATCTATTACACACTTCCACATAACACGCAGTCAGATTGAGCTGTTTTACCTTAAACCAGGTCATATTTTATCCCCTTCCTCTGTGCAAAAACACGCTTGTTATTAAAATCTGAGGCTGATTCATTTTCCATATGACAGACCTGGACGTTTTATTTGTTATATTGGTTCTCAGTTTGTTCTGGAAAAATGAGCGCTCTGCTTCCCAATTTGAGCTAAGTGTAGATTACAGACTATCTGATTCATTCTCTCCTCCACGCTGCCTGCTTTTACTGTTTGTGAACACCTGGAGACCAGTCGGCCCATTTCAATGTATTGTTGACCCTGTGTTTACCTACATAAGACTAATAAAAGCTGAAACTGAACATGTGATGGTCACAAAGAAAAGTTGGCACTAGACCCAATCACTGGCTCCAGTAAGGTCCCTGAGACCTAATCAATATAGATACATGACATTGAAAAGCTTATAGTCTGTAGTAAAAAGTCCTGTTATTTTCATTTAGGCTGGCACAGTAATGTCATAATGACTGGTCTGTCTTCTCATCTCACTCTCAGAAGGAAAGTGAATAAGCTTTTTTTCCCAAAATGTCTAACTATTCCTTTAACAAATGAGTGGCTAAATCCAGCTCACTAGACCAGCACTAATTTCACTTTGACTACCAGAATTTCTCTGTATATAGAATAGATTGTGACTGGCTTTAATGACCTCTAAGGACCATGTTACTGTTAAACAAAGACAAAAATACTTTGAGTTGAAAGCTTTTTACACAATATCAGATAATATCAGCACAGGCCTGAGTATGAAGAACAAACTGTTTCAGCTCACAATATTCTAGCTCTTCACTGGGAGGAACCCTGCTGCTTTCTTGTATTATGGTTGCCTAAATATTTCAATTGAAGCGCCTTTAATTGAAGTCAGTATGTTTATGCTAAATATGAAGATTTGAATAATTTCACTTTCAAGCACCACAATGCAGTGACAGGCCACCTCCTTATTGCCTTGAATAGACCTGTCAGGCTGCTGGAAACCCCTCACCTCCTCGCCCAAGTCAAGCTTTGACATCTCCTGGGGTCCTGGAGGCTCTACCTCCTCTCCTCTCTCTTCTCTACCTATGTCTCTCTGACACTCTCTCTTTTCTCTCTGAAGCTGAACCACCATTACCAGGCCCACCAGGTTTTCAAGGCCCCTGAATCACTTGCCAAATGCCCAGCTGTCCCAAAACATAGAAAACAAGGCTGACAACATGTTAAAATATTATCTACAACTTAATTTCAATAAATAACCCAAATTTGTGGGAACAAATGTTTTAATCTGTCCAAGTCATGTTTACACACACACACACACACACACACACACACACACAATAACGGTGAATATCCCGATAATACCTTGATTAAGGCATTTACACTGTTGACAATAACGCAACAGGAGACTCTCAAAGGACCACTACTTACTACCAACAATTAGCAAGGCTACAGTGAAGACACCCATAACACATCTGTCCTTGGAAGACTAGTCAAACCCTACAATAAACACACTAAAGCTTGTTCATCATCAACCTGCAGCATTTCTGATTCGAATAATGCAGAAATCTTCAAAACTATGATCATGAGAGAGACAAACTAAAGACTTGTAGCAAGTCAACCTCACCTCCAAAATATGACATTACATCCAAAAGAATATTCATGCATAACTTCTAGTTTATCAATTAGTTAATTAATTCATTATGAAAACCACATTCAAAGATCCCTTTAATACTTAAGTTAACTTTCTAATTTCTTTATTAAAATTGTGTCATCGTAGACTGTTTTGACAGATTTTTTAATGTGTCTGTTGATTTCCAGCAGCTGTGTTCAGAATGCCTGTCTGAAGAAATATCAGCTAATGAAGAGGACACAACTCAATGCAACTATAATCAATAATCAATTCCTATTGAAATGTGTCCATTGTAACATTTTTTAAATACAAACTTTTAAAACATCATCATCAAACCCACAGCCAGTTGAGTCTATTAGATAACATTCTGATAATGTTAATAATAATTTAAAAACAAGTGTGGTGAGTGAGCAGTAAACATGCTAGCAGATTAGCTAATTACCAATAATGCTAGCTCAGCTACAGTCACTCACTTACTGCTCTTAGCAGCCCATCAAGTCTCCTGTAACCCAACTCCTCCTGTAAATCGATTTTACCTCATTTGTTTGATAATTCTTGCGCTTTTATTTTGTAGTTTTGTCATTATTTTTATCAATTATGAAAAAAGGAGGCAGGAGGAAAGAGAACATACAGTAGTACAGTACAGTTCTACATCGAGATGTAAAGTAATAGTTGTGGTAATGGTATTGATGTTAATATTAATAAAAATAATACTAATAGCAAAATAATAATAGTAATACTAATAATAAGAGCAATAACAATAACAGCAGCAGCGGCTGTTGAGCAGGAACACGGGGGCAGCAGGCGGCCTGCAACCATAGATCCAGACTCTACAGCTCTGGAGGCAGAAATACCTGCAGAAAGCAACAGAAGGAGAGAGAGAGAGAGAGAGGAGAGAAAGCACACAACTACAGGAAGAAGTCGAGTTAGTAACAAGCATTGATGGGATAAGAGTGCGTACAGATGGAAAGGGAGAGGAGGAGAGAGGAGCTCAGTGCATCATAGGAAGTCTCCAGCAGTCTAGGCCTATAGCATCATAACTAAGGGGTGGCTCCTGTAGTGGCCCCTACAATCTTAACTGCAAATTTCAGAGCAAACTGCCTGTTAGATTATGAGATATCTTGTGAGCAACATTGACACTTCTGTGGCACTTAAGAAAAGCTCAGGTGGTCACCAAAATGATGATAATAATGATTGTCATGAATATTGTGACTAGTGTTTGTTGAGATGTCTTGTTCTATACCAAAGTGTTGGACAGACACTCCTCCTCCTCTGTGTCTGCAGGTGATGAGCATCCTGAGTAACCCCAGCGGTGTTTCCTCACAGCCACAACACGACTTCTCCATCTCACCGCTCCACAGCGCCTTGGACTCCTCTCCATCCAACGCCATCTCAGCCAGCTGCAGCCAGCATTCAGTTGAGGCCTCCATTAAGACGGTGGACAGCCTTCCGTCATCCCAGTCCTACTGCCCCCCCACATACAGCACCACCGGCTACAGCATGGACCCGGCTGTGGCTGCCGCCGGCTACCAGTACAGTCAGTACGGCCAGAGTGAGTCCGGCTTATTCAGACTAACCAACAACAGCACCATTTATACGCATACATGTTTTACCATTCTCTGTCACTAACTGATATATGACATATTTCATTCAACTTAAGTTCAATTATTCAATGGGCCTATGGGTTGTACCTAATCCCACCCTGCACCACCAAGTACCTCCCAATGATCCATCTGATGTTGCACAAAAATACTAAATAGCAAGTGTGCCAGCAGGTCCTCTGTGCACCGGGTACGACACACCTGACTGCGCTTTGCACCTTGATTAACAAGAGAGAGCTGGCTTTTCCACATGTGCACGGGTTTGCGCAGTACAGTCCTTCCTCTCTGGCCAAGCCTATTATATATATAAGGGCTTTTATCTTTATTGGACAAAATGGGTCAAATTCTGACAATACAAAGAGTCATGTTGGAGGGTTTGTGAGGAAAATCAATTCACTGTTTTACAGCCACTTTCTTATATTTGTAAATGAGAAATAGGCTTTTTGGGTCAGTGTGGAGATCACAGGGTTAACAGCTGTCACTTCAACATTCCCGAGGAGCTAGACATGATTCTGTCACTATATGTCTGAAAAACAGTAGTTGAAATTGTGGCTGTGTAAAACCCAGTATCATTTGTATTGTTAAGCTAATTGTGGGTTCTACCTATACTGTTTGAGCACCGCTGTTTTCTTTACAGTGGGACATAACCTGGCTAGTGCAAGTAAACTAGCCTTATTAGATCCTCATGGAACATTTTCACAATCTCATTTACGATATATTTGCCAAAGCTACAACAACAAGACCCAGACTGCAAAATAGCGGTGAAATACTCAGTAACAGGAAGGTTTTTTTTTTTATGTCCAATTCCAACATTTTTCAAATTCTCACTTGCATGGCAACTATGGTATGGGTATGGTTAGGGAAAGATGGTGGTTACAGTTAATAACTGTTAACCGGCCTGTGACAGGGTGTGAACTCTGCTCTACTGCATGGAGGACAGATATATGATGCAGATGCTATAGGCCCAACCACTGTTCTGTTTGGCTACATAAAGAGCATATTACTCTCACTGAATCTTGGCATTGGATGTAAATCATGAGGTGCAGAATTGTCCAATATTCATGTAATTCCTCGGATGCTGCCACACATCATTCAGGATTATTACAACTTGGGTTTGTAGTTTTGTCCATCATTTATATCCGTTATGATAACGTTTACTCACCAAAGTAACTGCTGAGATTTTCCTTTAAACTTTGTCTGACCACTGTATGACCACCAACGTTACAGCAATAAGACTAAGTTATATATTTGAAAAAGTGTCTTAAGAAATTAAGAAAATATCTCTGATGCTATAACTGATCCTCTTTGATGTGACGTTTGTGGTTTGGCATAGCCCTCCACCCCCACCTCTCCTCCATGCAGACAGATTTAACAGTTTACTTGAGACATTTGACTTTTCTCTTGTTCTATTGCAGGAAGCTCCTGACAGATTAAAGTATATACTGTCAAAATAGCTGAGGCGTGTGTGTGTGTGTGTGTGTGTGTGTGCACCTGTGTGTGTGCACCTGTGTGTGTGCATGTGTGTGTTATCAGATAGGCTCTATCTTGGAGGCAGAGGACTCTCAGGGTGACTGCTCAACAGGGATTTAGGGTATAAACCTGGTTGACAGGAAAAACAGCTTCCTTTAGAGGGCCTCACTAAACCCTTGTGAAACACAACACACACACACACACATACACACACACACTATGCTCCCCCACTAGCTGTCTGGGTGACTGGCATCTTGGCAGACAGAACTGCCCACCCATAGGTGCTCTTCTTTCTCTCATTCCTCAGCACAGAGTGACAGCTTCCTTTCTGTGCACGCTAGCATCCTAACTGACATGCCTTACTTATCTCCCCCAGATAGCCACAACACACACTCATGCACACCCAAACACACCATGTCACATCACTTCTGCTGTCAGCCCTCCTCTATCCTGCCCTATAAAAGACAAGTTATCAACAGCTAAACCAGGGAGGGGCAACATCCAACACTCCGAGAAAAATATGCTGAGCATTAATGCCAGCTTTCCAAGAGCCCCAGTTATTTCGGAGACTACCTGCCTCTCTGTCTTTCTGTCTGTTGGCTCCTTTTGTTTGTCTGTCAAACATAGTTTCCTCTTGTCAGTCAGTGTGATTGGACATACAACAAACAGTTCTGCAACAATATAATACATGTTAAAGGCTAAATCTGGTGTTATTCAATATTTTTCTTCTTGTCAACGAATCTCATGTTCAGACTCAAACAGTGAATGTACTAACAAGCCTGATATATCATCTTCCTCTGTGCCACAGAGCTCACTGCCACACTGTTGTTCCTTTATTACCATGAACACACACACTGTAGTTTATTTGGACTCAATCTCACACACACCGTCCTGCTGCCCCAAATACTACAGCAACAAACAACCCTATCTCCTACAAATTAAGCTTGTATACTACTTATTTGTTTTGCCAGATACGATTTGGAGGAAACATAAATGCTGCCTGGATTATGTTCACTGGCAACATTTTTTGTTGTCCAGGAAGTGCTACGTTCGTGTACCGCACAGAATTTGTAGGGAGGTTTCTGGCTGGATGGTTGGTGTACAAAGTCCGGGGTTAATATCCTGAGTCCTGTGCATAGTTAGGTTTAGGCTGGATAAGGGAAGGTAAATATGGTGGATTTGGTTAAATATTGAAAAAGTAAACTCGTCCTGTCTCATGCTTCAAGTCACTGTTGACTTTCAATAATATATATAATCAAGACCACAATTTTAATATCATATTCACATTAAATGCAAAATAGCATGTTATTGTATACCTGTGTATTCTGTCATACATGACCAAAGTTAGTCACCATGTCTCATTTTTCAGAATATTGTGCTCCCAACTTCCCATATTGAAAACAAACTCCATTTGGAGGCTGCATAAATGTGAGCGGAGCTAACTGTTGACATCCATACTATTCACGGCAAGCCAAAACACCTAAGTGTCATTCCACAATGGCTATGATCAGAACTGTGGATGGAAATCATTGGGTAACTGCTAAAACAAAGGGGCGAATTCACTGATTTTACAGTTTATTAGTCACTGTAAAGGCCAGTCGCAGGGAAAAGTTGCTGCGGTGTGAACTGGCCCGTCTCAGCTCGACTCAAGCTGACTGATGGCGTCGCCTGCGACTCAGCTTGTCAAGTTGCCAGCGGCTGGTTTTAGAACGTAAGGCACGTCACCTGTTTCAACAGCCAATCAGCAATTACAAACACTCACAGGTTGTAATTTTTTTGTAATTTCTCGTCAATTAAGTATAGCCTACTTTCTTTATTACACTGATTATTAATACAGTAATGAACTAATGTACTAAATGACTAATGAAGAAGCAAGAGCAAGAAAAATAGAGTAGCCTGCAGTTGTTATGGCAGAGTCAGGAGGATACTTTTAATTTTGTTTAATTGTTAAATCTGCCCTCTTTTCTCTTGTAAAACAGTCATGTAACTTCTTTTATCTATGGGCTGTAGCTCACCTGTTGCCAAGAAGCGCAGCGTTATCATCAGCTGGTCCCCTGGTGAAATGCTGTCTCGATAGTTAGTGTTTTCTCTGCTGATTAGACGTGACACCAGTGTGCGAAATACGGGGGGTCTCAGACCCCCTAATTAACAACTAGGACCCCCGAAGACTGCAAAATCAAATTTTGAGGGGGGTCTCTGGTTTCCGGTGCCAGTTGTAATTCTGCGGCGCAATAATACATTCTGACTCTGCGGTTCTGCTGCTATTCATGATGTCGCTGTATAAACTGTGAATCTTTCAGAACAGCTCACCGGTGTCAGAAAAGCTCACAAGGTCAGTTAACAGTTAAATCCCAGTGAGTTAATGAAGGTATCCACGCTGTGCCAGCTGTGTGTAATGTTACACATAGTTTTGGAGAGGTGTGAGTGCATGTCTATTGAGTTTGTCTGAGCAGGAAACACAAGTGAAAATGATTTATATGGATTTATATATATATATATATATATATATATATATATATTTTTTTTTTTTTTTTTTACCGGCCATGCCACGAGACCCCCCAATTGTCATGGAGTATTTTGCACACTGCGTGACACCAGCTCCTCTAAATGACGGAGCTGCTCCGGGAATAGACGGGAGGAACTGACAAAAGAGGGGAGATCTCCTGTCTCAAGTTCACAGCATAAATTTGCATAAGCCCCCTGGGTATTCCGTTGAAGCACCCCTGGACGGCTCCAAATTCACGACCCTCTCGTTTTTTTTTATGTTTTTGCCGTTTCATCAATACGATAAAAAGGCAACTATCACTATCGTCATTCATATTTTAAGACGCTACAAATTATATCCAGCTGCAAAAACCGCCTGAAAAGCCGGCAGTTAGAACTGAAGTACAATGAGTCGTTGCTATGGAAACGATACGCCATCTCGTCATGTCGCTTTGGTGTAAACTGGCAGGTTTCAGAACGTTGCAGACCGGCACGTTGCAAGTAGTTGCATTTTTCAACTCGTCTCGTCATGAATCTTTGGTCTGAACTGGCCTTAAGCTCTACTCAGCCTGTGAAAACAGTATCTTCTTTGTCAAGTCTTAGAAAATAACCCTGATGATGTCATTGTAATGTCATCTAGGTTATCTCAGCTTAGAGACTACAAATTTATAACAGAAAACTTGCATTACAAACTGGAGGTGTGGAGTCTGAAAGATGTGTTAACCAGGCAGGGAGGGTCTAACGAAAAGATGCTATAGGTTGCATTATGGGAAATGTAGGATCAAGTGTTTTGAAGCTTAAGTGATCTACAAAAACATTTTTTTTAAAAAGTCAAAAACATGGTGCTGTGTGAATAAACAGTAGCTGAAACAACAAGAATATATATGTGTGTGTGTGTGTGTGTGTGTATACCTGTATGTATGTATGTATGTATGTGTATATATATATATATATATATATATATATATATATATATATATGTGTGTGTGTGTGTGTGTGTGTGTGTCTGTGTGTGATACTGTTGGACAGTATTGAAAGCGTGTCAATTTAAAGTAAATGGAAGTTTGAATATTTTGAGATATATAAGGTGTCACAGTACTGAGAATGATTCTAGCAGAGCATCATGAACACTCCATCCTGTCTCCTATCGTCTCCAGCTGCTGTGGATTACCTGGCCAAGAACGTCAGCCTGTCCAGTCAGCGCAGGATGAAGCTTGCTGACCACTCGGCTGTACTGGGACTGCTGCAGGTCGAGACTGGCCAGGCCTACTAGTACTCACCTGACATATTTAAACAACATGACACCTGGTGACCAGCACAACCCACACCTCCTGCTACCATCCATACAAATCTCCCAGAGAACGTGCGTGTGTATGTGTGTGTGTGTCATAGATTGACTATACGTGGGGCTGATATTTAGCTTTTCTATACTTTATTTGATGTTACTATTTCTCAAAGCTTTAAACATTCCCCACAGGACCAAACAAATCCACAACAAGGATTAGCACAATTAGGAATAGGAATTGTTAAGTGTTTTTTATTTGTTGTTCATATTGCACCAAATTTTGTACACAGCATCAGTGTATTTAACTTTACTGGATAACTATAAACCCGTGATATAAAGAATTACTATGTGAACCCTGAGCCAATCAATTTAGACTGTAGTGTAACATGTGACCTACTATCTTAAATATATTTCACAAACCGGGGACAGATGTTTGTTATGAAGCAATAACGCCATGACACACACGTCTCTGTCCACACTGAACCAGCTAAACAATAGAAAAACAGCTCTTATGTGGGGCAGCAAGCAGCAAAATGATGTATTACAGTTATCCTGTAATGGACTGAATGCCAAGCACATTTATTTTTGCGAAGTTGAAACATTTTAACTTAACTTAACCTTAAGGAAACCAGGTCACCTCCTGGTCTGTTCACTGATGTTGTGCCATTTTTTTCTGATTTGATTACGGCTCATGAATGCTACCTCAGATTCAAGTGTGTTGTACTTCTGACCACGCACAGCATCACAGATGGGTGGTGAGAACTGAAACCAGTGGAGATCAACAAATACAACATTTTCAGGTGCTGTCTTTGCAACCCAAGTAGGCAGATTGGTCCTGGCTGAGTTTTAAGTGTTTCACGGAATATCAGAACAAAATATTGGCAGCTTAAAAACAAAAACAAAGTGTCAGCCTTCAGGAACCCATGTGTGAATGTGAGGGAGATAAACTGATATGGACTAATTCAGCCATTCCTGAAGAGATGTCTCTGCTCTGACACTGCAGTCCCTCTTATCAACAACAAGACCTCCTGACGAGCTTCCACAATAGCTGGAGGTCAAACAGGCTCCTGAATGAGCTGCTGACATTCAGTGTGACAATCACTCCCCACTCGGTTGGAGCCGGACATTTCTCCAGGCAGCTTGGTACCAATCATTACAGTTATTTTCCTCATTTTCATTTTGATTCTAGTTCATTTTATGTCCACTCCTTGTATTTAAGCATTGGGTTGTATATGACACACCAACTATCCATAAATATCCTTTAGATAAGAAATGGGTTTTGATGTGTCTGTATGAGACGCTGAGGGTCGTGACAAAGCAGCGTCGGTATTTGACAACCTGGGATGAGAATGTGTTATGTCTGAAATCCTAACATTTCCTCTCAGATTACTGTTCACAAATGAATTTCAACAACAGTGAATTGGGATCATTAGATGAAGATACTGTAAATTTTCAATTAACTGACTTAATTTAGCTCAACTGCAGAGAGAACCAGGCCTTAATTTGAAACCAGCTTACATTAGAGACAGGCCTTTATTTGTAATGTCACCATGAGTATATTTGGTCATATTTTAGTAAAAGAAACCTCCCTGTTTTCTGACCTGCTCCAGTTTTATTTTGCTGTTTATACAAACTCAACCGTTCCTCCATGTATAAATTCAGAATAATGTACATTGTGATGAAAAACAAACAAACTGCACAGTAGTAGGAAATAATTGGTGGGTGAAATGAGTATTTGTCTTACAATAGAAATGCTTTGTTTTTTTTATCTGGCTTTCATTGGCGAATTTATGATATATAGAGTTTATGTGTCAGATAATCAAAACTGATATGCGGATCCAAACAATTTAATGTTTAGAATATATTTAGGGATAAATTCTAGTACAAATTAAAAACTGCAGCAGTTCCATAAAGGATTGTATTGAGGATGTGTAGTGCAGTCAGAGATTTGATCACTCTAAACACCCGGACTGACCAAAGGGAAAGCTGCTCTGTGCTCTCCACAGGAACTAATGCTTGCAGCATTGTTGCTTGCAGCATTGTTGTTCCTCTCCTGCTGCTCAGGAGAGGAACAACAATGCTGCAAGGATGCCACCGTATGGTTATGGTTATGTTCTGTTCTTCAGTGGAAACCAATTCAAGGTAAATGGACTGGAGGATAAACAGAAACCAAACACAGAATCATTCCCTCTTTCGCATCATTCCACACGTAAAAAGTAAAACTTGAACAATCAAAATATGCTTCTGCATTATTAAAGTTTTCTTTTCGTCTTTCACTCTTTGTTCTGTATTTGATGCCATTCCAGACAGACTCAGTGTTTAATCCTCGACTCGTGAACCTGAGCAGAGTTTGATGAGTTAATTTCCATTCCCACTGGATGCTGGTGTCCATGTATATCTATGGTGAAGGCGATCATCAGTGTCTCATACAGAGGCTTTTATAATATCTCTGCACCGCCACGAGCCATGGAAACTCTTTGGATGCCGGCTGTGTTAAACTTCTACCTTGTGTATATATATTTTTTCACTCACAGCAAACCAAGGAGAACATTAAGGATCAAATGTACAGATATGCTCATTCCACCCCTCCCCTCCTGTTTACCTCTTGGTCCTTTCTCTGCTTGTTTTGTTCTGCTTTCTGTTTGGCATGTGTGTATGTTGCCATAGTATAATTTATTCTACCTGTATGAAGTATTAGACTAGTGAGAAATTTGTATTGGCATTTACTCCCCTCAGCCTCTTGGTGTGTCAACTGTAACACTGGCGTAACTGTCTGTTCATTAAAGCTCTACAACTGGACCAAGACCACATGGTTGTGCTGGTTTCCTGCTCTTCATGAACACACACTGAAGTTAATGTTGTTGTTGTTGTTTGTAGGCAATAAAATGGAAGAGGAAGAAAGTTCAGTTCAGCATGTACGCGGAAGCTATGCGGAAGATCCGGGTAATTCTATACCCAGGAAGTTGAACTTTTTTGGCTTCATGCGCCACTGAGCAACTTTCATAGGAATGAACGGGGCCCTGCCTCCGACGCTGTATCCAGTTCTCTTTGTACATCCACAGTTTTCTGTCGTCTCATGCTGCTCATGGTGGAAATCGTTGGGTCTGTAAATAATATAAAGAGTAACGTTTACATGCTAGACCTGCTCTATAGTGCCCTGAGATAACTTATGATTTTGCGCTGTATAAATAACATTTAATTGAACTGGTTGGTTTTCTGGCTGCTCGCACTAGCGTTTTGGACAGTAGCCAGGCTGGTCCAAAGCAAGAAATAATCGTAAGAAACCGTGATCTTAGTGCTACGATAGAGGCAGAGTAAAACAACTGGTAGTTGGTTTGGAACCCTCTCAAGTCCCGCAGCTCTCTCCATCGAGCGAATGCCAGTCCGAGGTTCACTCCTGTTTTTCCTCGTTTTTTATCACTCTCCCTCTTCACAGTAGGCTCATTCGACATGAGCTGCGCCTCGCTTGGAAAGTGGACGAGATCAGACAGGAGCAGCAGGGGGCGGTGACAAACAGCAGCAGTCAAGTCAGACAGTTACCAGCAGTCTTCAAAGAATATACAGGAAGTCCCAGAAATATTTACATCCTGTTAGATCCACCTGTAGGCTACCTGTAGTTTGCAGATCACATTCGGAGAGTTATGGCTGAAATAAACTTCATTATTATTCATATCAACCACACAAGATATGTTTGTTAACAGATGAAACCGTCACTGCATAACATACAGCAACAGTCTAGCGTTAATTATTACAATTACACAGAAAATTAGGATTTCCTACAAAACGTGATGTTTGTGGTCCTCTGTCCGTCATTTCCACTAGCTGGGGATAACTACCAATAGCTACTGGAAAATAAAAGCCCTATTCCTCTTCTGTTTTGGTTGCGCAGTGCAATGATTTACCCGCTTCCTTTGTGCCGTAAATCGAGCCTTCTTTTTCCCCGGCAGATCGTACCTGGGGGCAGACAGAATTGCACAGTGAAAGCGAGGCTTATAGGAAACCAGTCTAAACGCCAATGGTGTCATTATTTTATAGCCATTACACTGTACAATCAACATTTACTTCATAATGATAAAGTGACAATAGACAACTTTTTTGCTTTAACTTAAGGTTTCTCCTTACATGGGAGAAACCAGAGTTTTGGAAAGATGGACAGGCATCACAATCATTAGGCTCTGCCACTAACAGGGAGAATTTACCGGTAACAAAAAAATATTCTTAATATTATGTAAATTGGTTTGTGATTATTTATCAAGATGCAGAGTGTTAAATAAGCCCAGTTCATGTAAACAGTAGTGGCTCATTCACTCTGACTTTAGAATCCTCTAAAACTGTAAAAAGAATTGACTTCAGGGCAGTTTTGAAAGAATACAGTAGCTGATGTGGTGTCCATCCTCTATCCATATTCTTTCTCCTTATAATGACCACATCATAACTGAAACACAGAAGGGGCATACTAGTGTTCACAAGACAAGACACGAGAATTTTATTTCTGTCAAACTTCAGCTATCATTGCATGGTAATGCAGTTGTACAAGCACACTGAATTGATTACTCCACAGTTCAACTAGAAAAGCCACTTGAGTCTAGAGGCAGCCACTGTCATGTTGCTTGCATGACAGTGGCTGCCAAGGAGGCAGCCTGGTGCAGGTTTAGGTGGTCCCACCAGCTGGGCCTGTGACCCAGACCTGACCACAACAGGCTATTTTTAGGATGGTGCAATATGTTGGCTGTACTGTCTCTAACAGGAGCAGAGGTAAAAGCTTTAAAAGACAGCTGAAATAAAAACAGATTTCATTGATGATGGTTGCCCAGAATCTTGGTTGGTGAATCCTACCTGCTCAGCAGTGAACAGCAGACAGACACAGTTAGAGACTAGCTAGTGAACATAGTGGAGCATTTAGCAGCCAAAGAGACAGATATTTCCCTCAGGAGCTGGTAGAAACCAAAACCCATGTCCACACTGGAACGTGAGGTGAAAAGCCTGCTGTCATCTTCTCCTCCTGGCTGCATCCCACAACTGTCTTTTGTGTGTATTTATATCTAACAAAGTTTCAGCAGCAGGACCACACCTCAACTGAACCACTTCCGGCATTCCTACAAATACCCACCTAACCCTCTCCTCCTCTTTCGCTCTCGCAGACTGGGATAAGAGGGTCTCATCTCTGTTGCATTCATGATGTTGCACTTGGCTGTTCACAAGAAAAGTGATGGAAGCAGCTGCGTAAACAATGAAAAAAGACAGACCTAGCCAATCACTGCGTAACTGTTGGATAGTGTCGGAAAGTTGAAAAAATTGTCAGACTCATCCACATTACTACGTTTTTGTTTTAAAACGCATAACTTTTGCTACGTTTACACGTAGCGTCCACACTACTCCAGTGTTTTTTATAACCCCTAAAACATAGACCTTTTAAAATGCTGTTAGCCCTGTTTTAGTTTGAAAACTCCAGGGTTGCATTTTAGTGAGGACGGGCGAAAACGGAGACGCTCTAAAACGATGACACAGACACCCACGTTTGCTTTCTGATTGGATCTTATTAGTGACGACGTGTCCTTCCCTAATTCGTCATGCCCGTATCACGTGACCCGTTCCCAGTCGAAAACAAGCGACATCAGCCTTGACTACCGGCGGTTAATTCAACATTAATAACGAATTACAACACTTACTTTCAGTAACAGTTCCACCTGGTCGTCGGTCCAAGCAGAGAAACCTCTGCTCTTACTTTCCACCATTGCTGTTCTTCATTCGTAGTATTTCCTGCAACTAAGCAACCAGTTTTGTTTTTTTTATTAAGTAAAAAGTAAAAAGCTTTAAAGACACCTAAAAACATTTAACCAAAGAAAATATATTGACACTTTTTAGTTAAAATAGAAGAGAATCAAGTAGTGCCAAATATTTGGAAGCATTTTTATTTAATAAGCAATAGACCTCAATGGCAAGATGACAGGAGCAGCAAGACTTTCACATTGATGATTATTTGCGGTCAGCACAAATGTTATCACTCTGACTGAGAGCAGAAAGGAATGCACTGATTAAAGGACATATCTGTAGAAGTTCAACCCCCCCATCACAGCAGGCCTAGGGGTATTGTGCACTAGGAGTACTGCTGTGTCAAACATTCAGCGCTGTCACAATGAAAGCACTTACAAAGCCTAACATCTCCCTAAATCCCATAATTATTCCAGGATACATTATGTACCTGGGCCCCAGCTGTCTGATCACCACAGTGAGGGGATTGCACATTCTACAATCAGCTTACAGGAGACAGATTGTTATGATTGGCTAATAATATCAGCTTGTAAGTACTGTGCTTAAGCAGTGTGAAACAGACAGAAGAATAAATGTGAAAGAAATTGTAAGATCCCTCTCTCCCTCCTTCTCAACTGCTGTTGTTGGCCGCTGCTGTTCACACCGTTCCATCTTTTATTTACGTCCCAGATTTCATTTTCCCTGACAACAAAAGAAAGTGTTCCTTGGTATGCCCCCCCCCCCCCCAACTGCTGCTACTGCTACGGCTACTGCTACCACCTTCCTCGTCTTTCATTTAGTGTCAGGGCTTTTCCTTAAGTCTGGTGTCTTTTATGTCTTATCGCAGCAGTCCCCTGAATGTACGATTACTGAGCTCTGTAGAAACCTCTGTTGTTCTGCACCCCACTCTCACACCCTGCCCCCTAACTCCCAGCACCCCACTTATTCTAATCTCCTCACTCCAGTAGCACTTTGAAATTAAGCTGGGAGGAAGCCGGGTGTCTTACTAACCTCTCTGCTCCGACACTAGGCCCTCAATCAGCCTCATTGTGGAAAAAGATTTCAGCATGTCTGAGTCAACATGTCTGAGCTGACAGCCGCTCTGAAAACCTGAGCTTTAAATGCAACATGATTTGCTGATGCCCTGGCCCCACAAAGCAACGACATAAATACTCATGAACATTTCTTATTGACTGTTGTGATTGCCATAAATGGTGCCACCATTTCAGACCAGTTAATGGCCAAGTGATCTCCTAACTGGCATGTAAGTATTGGCATAGACAAAGGCCCAGAGAGCATTTTTGAGATAATACCACATCATATCATATATTAGATTCCTATGCAAATAACAGCATTCTTATATTGCCTTAATACCATACATAGCCCATGAAACTATACATAATGATCATTAAATACATATTTGAAATATCTCTTTGTGTTGTATCAAACCTTGAACTGCATCTTCTGGGGGTAAGATGAGAAAAAGAAGGAAAGAAAAAACGGGTGATAAACTGTTTCTGCTTCTGTGTCTGCGTCATCATTTTAGACCGTCTCCGATTTTTCCCGTCCTCACTAAAACGCAGCCCTGGAGTTTTCTATCTAAAACGGGGCCAGCAGCGTTTTAAAAGGTCTCCGTTTTAGGGGTTATAAAACGCCGGAGTAGTGTGGACGCTAGGTGTAAACGTAGCAAAAGTTATGCGTTTTAAAACAAAAACATAGTAGTGTGGATGGAGCCTCAGAGTGTTAGGAAAACAACCAGTTGTCAAAGAGGTGTTGATTAGGTGGGTGAGGAAAGGAGGTCAGAAGCAATAGACTGAAGGTGAGAGGGGTTAGGGTCAAGAGGACAGGTGGTTGGGCGGTGGGAGGTAACCAGGGTTTGTACCTCATTGGGAGAGAGGGGTGAAAAGGAAGTTAGAATAGGAGATGAAGATTTTATAGGAATATAGGAAAGGTGGTGTCAGGAGGTGGGTGGGGTAATGAGGACCATATGTCTTTCTTGTTTGCCAAGTCTATCTTTTTTACAACATAGTTAACAAAGTCACTCTGTAGAAGGGAGGTAGGGGGGAGGGGGACCAAGGAGGGTAGAGAAGATAGAAAATATTTTTGGGGGGTTGGAGAAGGATGATTGAATTTGGATTGAATGAAAGAGCTTTTAGTTGTGGATAAGGAGGCTGAGAAAGAGGAGAGAAGGGGCAAGGAGGTCCTCAGAGCGCTTGGTTTTCCGCCATTTTCTTTCAGCTGCCCATAGGGTAGTTCTGTTGGCATGCACTGAGTCAGACAACCACGGAGCTGGAGTGGTCGGGCGAGCCTGCCAAGAGGTGAGAGGACAGAGAGAGTCAAGAGAAGAGGACAAAGTGGAGAGGAGAGTGTCCGTGGCAGAGTCGGAAGGCATGAGTGACAAAGAGTCAGGTGAGGGGAGAGCTGATAGGACAGATGAGGCAAGAGAGGAGGGAGACAGGAAGCGAAGGTTGCAGCGGATAGGGTCAGTGTGTGTATAGAGAGGTTTGAGAGAGGGGGTGAGAATGGGATATGAAAAAGTGGTCAGAGACGTGAAGAGGACTTACAGAAAGATTAGTAGTAGGCTGAGAAGAGGGCTGCAGGGGTGGAAGTGTTCTCAGGTGTGATCCAAGTCTCAGTGCGAGCAAGGAAGTCCAGAGATTGCAAGGAGGTGAAGCCAGAGATGTGTACTGAACACATAAATGGAAAGGTTGTATATGCATATGTGAGAATAATGCACAACACATCCCCCTAAAGCCATTTACATTAGCTTGCTTAGAGTTACCCTCAGCAATTGTATATGTATATGTATATAGTTACATATGATTGTAATTATGATTATAATGACGTAATTATTTTTACTTTATTTATTTCATTCATTAACAAGGAGTACTTGGTCTCTGGTTATCACATATACTGTGATGACTATTACACAAGCCCAGCACTGTTCAGATGCGTCAGTGGCTTGAGCTTTGGAGCATGTGGCACCTATCAGGATGGCACACTTGGCACGCCAACAAAAGAAAATGCTCTCACCAGGAGGTCCCAGAAAGGCTCTGTACGTTGGATCGACTTTAAATGGGTGGATATGAGAGAAGTTTCTGTTTGTTCCACCATTCATACCACATACTCTGGGGAAACTTTTGTGAGAGGAAGGTGATGGTGGATGACAGGTTCCTCCAGGTGTCCCTCAACAATTGCACAGTTGTGCTTTGGCTTTCTTTGGTTCCTGCAGTGCTCTGTGCTCTGAGTTTTCCTCCTCCTCAGTTCATCACAGTCTGGTCATGTTGCCACCAAATTCTGGTTCCTCTCCTACTTTTGGTAGGTTCTCATTATGTCCAGACCCTCTCCAAACTTATTTTCCAGCCTCATCTTCCATGTCAGAGCGGCCACGTCTGCTTCATGCAGAGGAGTCCCAGATCATTAGGCAAGGCAAGGCAAGGCAACTTTATTTTTATAGCACATTTCATACACCAGGACAATTCAATGTGCTTTACAGGGTAATCAAAATACAACAAGGTGAAGAGATTTACAATATAAAAGTGCAAAAAATACAGGCAAGCGACACAAATGATACTAGATTTAAAAGTAAACGTGTAGTTCAAATAAGTAAGCAAAAAAAAGATAAAAGAACACAGAAAATCTAAACACAAGCAACATGATTTTCAGTGTAGGGATTTTAGAACTGGTGTTATGTGGTCATATTTCCTGGTTTTCGTTAGGACCCTGGCAGCGGCATTCTGAATTAGTTGGAGTTGCCGAAGAGTTTTTTTTTTTGATAGCCCTGTGAACAGACAGATCTAATCAACTGGATGCCTGATCAAAGTCATGGGTCTCTGGTTATCCCAAGCCTACCAACTATACATCTGCTCCAACCTGCAAGATCTGTGCAATGCTCAGTCATCACTGCATTTTTAGGAAGGCTTTGAGGGTTTGCTGTGCCTGAGAGCCGCAGCGGATCCTTGATGAAGCCTTCCCCACACCACCGTCGTTTGCCCTGCTCCATCAGTCTTATCCATTAATCGCCATTCTCACGTTCATAATCAATAAACAATTGTTCACATCATATTGATTGTGTGGTCCTTCCTCTAGGGCTATTGGCTATATAGTGTAGATAAAGGTACAGATATATGATGATGCTGTCATCCACAGCCCACGCCCTCTTCATCCTGTAGGTATAGCTGGGAGAGATTCTATTTGCTTGATTTATCCCTGGTAATCTTCTGCACATCTGTTCAGGCATCCAGGAGGGACAGCTGATCATGTGGACAGAGGTCAAAACTTTACTTCAGCCAATCAGGACAGGACAGTTCCTCTGTGGGTTTAAGGAATGGAGGTGGGAAAAAAAGTGACCACTTCTCAAATATGTCAGATTTTGTATAGATGTTAATAAAACTGAAAAAAAAGGTACGTCTTTAGCTAAATTTTGGAATCACATGTGATTGGTCTTTTTTCTCAATAAATTGGTTTAGTATTTATTTTAAAATTGTTATACATTATACATCAAAACCCTCTCAAGAGTGGATATGTCTGGAACTGCTGGTGTTGTTGTTGAAAAAATTATATTTTCCAGAATGTGAGAATCACAGAAGTTATTTAGTTTTTCTGTTTAACAATTACATTCAGAAAACATCTTCATGTTGCCTTCTAACACAGATTTAACATTTCTTATTTATCCAGCTTCGAAACAAAACAGGCCACTACAGAAAGCTCTCTGGAGTAGAACATGTGGTGGAGATGTCTTTTTGTTGAGGGTTTAGAAACACAGTGGCATCTCCCAACTATCTCCCCTGTGTCTTGTAAGCTATCCATAGAAAAAGAGCACTACATTCATCTATCTCTTCTAATTCAGTTTCATGTCTGTGTTTCTGTACTCCTACTCATCATCTCTCTCGACTACGGATCAGTTTGTGATTTAGCGCTGGGTAGATTTCGTTATCGAAGGAATACTAAGATTGGTCTCTAAAGTCAAACTTGTCATTTTCTCAACCAAGATGTTTCATTTTCTTGTGTCTTGTTTATTTTTCCCCTTTGGTGTGCTGCAAAAATGAGGGAGCTAAGCCACACACACACACACACACACACACACACACACACACACAGGGGTTTTTAAAAACATGTCCCTCTGCTCTTTGTGCCCCCTGTCTGTGTCCTTAAGTCCCCTCTGCATTCTGATAGTAAAGAAGTGGGACTTGAGACTCTGCTTGCTTTCTTCGCAAGATCAGCGACTGTCTGACGTACACGTGTAAGCAGCAGACACAGTGAACGTGTACTTCAGTCATCTGGGACAGGATTGTGGATGCTCCCGATTAAACCACTACAATAGAGGGGCGATGAGAACTGGATAGTTGGTTTGCAACTCTGCAACATGCATCCAACACATTGAGAATGTTTAAAGCAACAGCAGCTTCTGGTTTATTATGGAGGAGGCATCTCTCTCTCTCTCTCATGTCATCCATCACATATACTGTATGTGACAGATTTACATTGGCACTTGTGTCTATTACAAGCGCAAATGTGGGTGGCTGTGGCTCAGGAGGTAGAGCCGGTTGTCCATTGATCCCAGGTTTGGAGGTTAGATCCCCGACTCTTCCTGTCCACATGTCGAAGTGTCCTCAGGCAAGACACTGAAGTTGCTCCCGATGGAGGCCAGCACCTTGCATTCACACTGTGTCGTGTGTGTGAATGGGTGAATGAGACCAATCTGTAAAAGCGCTTTGGGAGCAGTTAAGGTTGAAAAAGCGCTATATAAGTGAAGTCCATTTACCATTTTAAATTGGTCCCTTTGCCAGCAAGGTGACAGAACTCTGAACCAGCAGCTTCACATCTGAGTTAGCACGACTACTGTACAGTACTGTATCCCATGTGAAATATATTTCTGTATGAAAATACATGTAAATTAATGAGGAGCATTTCTGATAATGATTATTAATTATGTGATTCAATTCAATTCAATTCAGTTTTATTTATATAGCGCCATATCATAACAAAGTTATCTCAGGGCACTTTTTCGAGTAGAGCAGGTCTAGACCGACTCTTTATATTTACAGAGACCCAACAGTTCCCACCATGAGCAAGCACTATGCGACAGTGGCAAGGAAAAACTCCCTTTTAACAGGTAGAAACCTCGAGCAGAACCAGGCTCTAGGTGGGCGGTCATCTGCCTCGACCGGTTGGGTTGAAGGGGGAGGGGGGGAGCGGGAGAGAGAGAGCAGGAGGAAAGAGAACATACAGCAGCACAGTACAGTTCCACACAGAGATGTAACGCAATGGTTGTGGTAATGGTATGGATGTTAACACCAACAGAAATAATACTAGGAGCAACATTATAGCAGCAATACTAATAATAAGAGCAACAGCAGTGGGTGCAGAGCAGGAGCACAGGGGCAGCAGGTGGCTGCAACCACAGATCCAGACTCCACAGCTCCGGAGGCAGAAACACCTGCAGAAAGCAACAGAAGGAGAGAGAGAGAGAAAGGGGAGAGAAAGCACACAACTACGGGAAGAAGTTGAATTAATAACAAGCATTGATGGGATATGAAGGCGTACAGATGGAGAAGAAGAGAAGGAGAGAGGAGAGAGGAGCTCAGTGCATCATAGGAACTCCCCCGGCAGTCTAGGCCTATATCAGCATAACTAAGGGGGGGCTCAGGGTTCACCTGAGTCAGCCCTACTATAAGCTTTATCAAAGAGGAAAGTCTTAAGCCTACTCTTGTAAATGTGAGGAGGTTGTCCGCCTCCCATACACAAACTGGGATCTGGTTCCACAGGAGAGGAGCTTGATAGCTGAAAGCTCTGGCTCCCATTCTACTTTTAGAGACTCTAGGAACCACAAGGAACCCTGCATTCTGGGAGCGCAGTGCTCTAGTGGTGTAATAGGGTACTATGAGCTCTTTAAGATATGATGGTGCCTGACCATTTAGGGCTTTGAAGGTAAGGAGAAGGATTTTAAATTATATTCTGGATTTTACAGGGAGCCAGTGAAGAGAAGCTAATATTGGAGTAATATGATCTCTTTTCCTGGTTCCTGTCAGTAAACGTGCCGCAGCATTCTGAATCAGCTGGAGAGTCTTAAGGGACTTATTGGGGCAGCCTGATAGAGAGTAATAGAGAGTTGCAATAATCCAGCCTAGATGTAACAAATGCATGGACTAGTTTTTCTGCATCTGTTTGAGACAGGATGTGCCTGATTTTTGCAATGTTACGTAAATGAAAAAAGGCAGTTCTTGAAGTTTGTTTTATGTGGGAGTTAAAGGACATATCCTGATCAAAGATAACTCCAAGATTCCTTATGGTGACGCTGGAGGCCAGGGCAATGCCATCTAGAGAAACTATATCTTTAGATAATGTGTTTTGAAGGTGTTCGGGGCCAAGTACAATAACTTCGGTTTTGTCTGAGTTTAACATCAGAAAATTGCAGGTCATCCAGGTTTTTATGTACTTCAGGCATGCTTGAAGTTTAGCTAATTGATTAGTTTCATCTGGCTTGATCGATAAATATAATTGGGTATCATCTGCATAACAATGAAAATTTATGGAGTGCTTCCCAATAACATTGCCCAAAGGAAGCACATACAAGGTAAACAGAATTGGTCCAAGCACAGAACCTTGTGGAACTCCGTGACTAACTTTGGTGTGCATAGAGGATTCATCGTTAACATGTACAAACTGATATCGATCTGATAAATAGGATTTAAACCAGCTTAGTGCGGTGCCTTTAATGCCAATTAAATGTTCTAGTCTCTGTAATAGAATGTGATGGTCAATGGTATTGAATGCGGCACTAAAATCTAGTAAGACAAGTACAGAGACAAGTCCTTTCTCGGATGCAATTAGAAGGTCATTTGTAACTTTCACCAGTGCTGTCTCTGTGCTATGATGCTCTAAATCCTGACTGAAAATCCTCAAACAGCTTGTTGTTGTGTAGAAAGTCACACAACTGATTGGCGACTGCTTTCTCAAGGATCCTAGAGAGAAAAGGAGGGTTAGATATAGGTCTATAATTAGACAAAACCCCTGGATCAAGAGTGGGCTTTTAAGAAGAGGTTTAATTACAGCTACTTTAAAGGACTGTGGCACATAGCCTTTTAATAAGGACAGATTGATCATATCTAGTAAAGAAATGCTAACTAAGGGTAAAACTTCTTTAAGCAGCCTAGTTGGGATGGGGTCTAAGAGACACGTTGATGGTTTAGATGAGGAAATCATCAAATCAGTTGACTATGGTTGATGGGAGAAAAGCAGTCCAAATGTACATCAGGTTTTACAGTTGTTTCTAAGGTTCCTGTGTTTGAAGATAAGTCAGTACCAACTGAGGGCAGGAGGTGCTGAATTTTGTCTCTAATAGTTAGAATTTTATCATTAAAGAAGCTCATGAAGTCGTTACAATTGATAGTAATTATTTTTGAAATAAAGAACTACAGAGCTGTTCCTTCACAGTTAGTACCGTAATGTACAATATATGGTTAAAGGTTCTGAGCATTTTATGTAGTTGCAAGTTATGTAGTGTCTAGACTCCATCGGGGGGGTATCCTATACTGCTCATGGCTTCTCTACCCCCCTTAAAATATGATGACGTCACGATGGGGTCACATCGCCAAAGACTCTTAACATTTCTCATCTTTATTATGCACATGTCAATAAATATTTGTTCACTCATACTGAAGTCTCTCCTGATTGAACTGTGTCTTCTTTCTTTTTGGCATTCTGAATCCATTTCACAGCTTTTTGCTGTTATCTTCATTTTGGCTTGGTTAAGTTTTATGTCAGGCACTGTGCAGACCTGCGTTTAACAGCAAAATCCTAAATTTAGGAACATAAATCCACAATTTCTAAGTAAGTAGGTCAGTCTGACTGTGCAACATTCAGCTCAGATACCACATTTAAAAAGAGGATCTGAGGAACCAGCTCTTAGTTATCTTTGGGGTTTTCTTCATGGAGTTTCTATTGTTGTGTGATGGTTCCAACATGAGTTCAGTCTAGTTCCATAATCTTCACTGATAAATGAATTACACTGCATTAAATAATTACCAAATACGTCAATTTCCTTTTATTAGTTTTTATATTGTATGTGTCTTTTTCCTCATAATTATGACTTACTGTCTCAGTAAGTTTCCCATAATCATAAGATGATAAATACACATAGGGTAATAATAATGTTGTAATCATGAGAAACCAAAAAAAATAAAAATAAATTTGGTGGATTTCCCCCATTTTTTGATTTTTTTCATCATAAATGATGAAAAGCGATGTGTGTCATGCCTAAAATGATTTATGTTCAAACCACATGTTCATTTGTTCATTGTCTGGTTTTGAATGTGAAATTAAGACAGTATTCAAATATGTACTGCACTGTTGTCTTTCTTACAACCGCAAAGCATAACTGAAAATCTCAGTAACATCAGAGTCTTCACTTCCAGCTTGTTTGTCCTCTAAATCTTTACAGCTCATATTTGATTTCCGCGCTAAACTTTTATTTCTGACACTGCTGAGCTCAGTGTGTTGCGAGAACACAGAGACTTTCTGAAGCATCTGCACTAAAAATATTCAGCACATGTGAAGATCTGCAGAGGAACTAAATCCCCTCCATTGTCCTTGTGAGCTGTCTTGAGAATGGTGAATATCTTAGCTCTAACCGACCTGCCTTTGGGAAGGAAGGCAATTACAGTGGGATTTCATGTACACCACAGCTCAGGATTACAAAAGCCTTGTATCAGGATGGTGCGACCCCACCCTCCATTGTGGCTCCTTATGAGGTATCCGCTGTCTCCAGCTGGGATGAGAAAACTCCAGACCTGGGAGGTAAATTTAATTTTTGAAGATCACAAGCCTTTATGATAATCACTCCCATTCCAGCAGTTGACTGTGAGAGATTTCAAGAGACAGGATTACCAGGGTTTGGTGACTCAATTTCAAAAAAGGAAAAGATTAATTTAGGGGTTATAGTACACGAGAAGACAGCGGAGAAAACAAAGGCTATGCTAATTTTTCTCACCCCTATCTGCATTGATGACCCCGTCCATACACTGTACTCTGTGTTTCTGAAATGTATCACCCAAAATTATACCGTTCTGCAGCCAATATATTTCAACTAAAGCTTTTCTTCACTGCTGAGACTTGACAGTCAAATCCTTGAATGCTGAGCGTACAGACTGATACGGAGCATCTGCAATATCACATCAACAAGCAAAGGCAACAGTGACAGTGCATGTTAATGCTGCTATGTGTAGGTCCACTGAAACAGGTGGAGGTTAGAGAATTGCCTTTGTGAGCAGCATTATAATGACCACATTAAGAAAAGATAAGAAAAACAAACAGACAGAGAAACATTAAACAGACAGTATCACCAGAGAGGAAATAATAATAATAATAATAAGAAGAAGAAGAAAATAAAACACAGTGACATTGAAACAATGGGGCACAACATGGATTTAGATTTAACAAAATATGATAAAATAGTATAAAACCTACGGAAGAGGATTAGGGCCACATGTGCCATTTTTTTTTGAGTTCTCAAAAAAAGAACTCAAAGAAAAAGTCAGAACTCAAAAAAAAAAAGTCAGAATTCTAACCAAAAAAAAGTCAGAAGTATGGGTAACTGCAAGGGCCAAACTTCGCTTTGCGCCATGCAGGAGGGAAACCACATGCTGACCGAAAATGTCGGACTTAAGCGAGTAGTACCAATACAAAGCAGTACCAATAGAAAGTTATAGTCTTATAAAAGTTATAAAAGTTTATAAAACAAAAAGTGAAACCAAATTAACAGTGAAAGTATACCAACATTAAAATAAGATAGTCACAATTAAAACCATTAAGTAATAATATTTTCAAAATTTTGTGAAGTTCTCATGTATATTATGGATTATGATAAAAAATAAAAAAACATTGAAAGTCTTGTTGAGTTTGAGCCAGTGATTAAATACCTCAATTGATGGTTCTGTCAGTGTGCGAAATACTCTATGACAATCTATAGTCTTGTGGCCAGTAAAAAATAAAATTAAAAATAAATATATATATATATATATATATATATATATATATATATATATATATACACACACACACACATATGTATGTATGTATATACACATGCACATCAACCACTATTTTTTAGTCTCAGCAGAAAAAATAAGAAATGTTATTAAAAACGTTCTCAGGAGGTGACCTGCTGTGATTACAGGCAAAAAATGTCAGAGCGCACAACGAGGAACTAAATAAATACATAGATAAATAATCAAAAACAGACAGAAGCTCCACGTTTTCAGTAAATCATTTTCACTTGTGTTTCCTGCTCAGACAAACTCAATAGACATACACTCACTCACTGGGATTTAACTGTTAACTGACCTTGTGAGCTCTTCTGACACCGGTGAGCTGTTCTGAAAGATTCACAGTTTATACAGTGACATCATGAATAGCAGCGGAACCGTGGAGTAAGAATGTATTATTGACCGGTAACCACGTCAGCAGCTGCTTGTTCACTGTCATTAGTCGCATTTTCTGTGTTGCTCCTCACCTTTCAATATTTAAACATGAAAATACATGTTACACTACAGATAAATAGTAAATAATTAGCTTAATTTAGAGACCCCCTCAAAATTTGATTTTGCCATCTTTGGGGTTCCTAGTCCGAGACCCCCCAAGACCGCCCATATTTCGCACACTGGGTTCTGTCTTCAGATCCAGAGGGATTATATTAAAGAGTTAGAGGCCAAAAAAGTAGAAGGCAGGTTCCCAGTTGGTCTGATGTGTTGTGAACACTAAGTCTCTGGATCTGATTTACTTTATTTGAACAGGATAATCCACCCAGTATCAATATTCCATGAAGTCATGTTCAGTTAGAATTCATGCATTGACACCCACTTTTCCTGCATAGGGGATGTTAGGATGGCCATGTAGCGGCTGGACTTAAACAGTAGGAGACTTGCAGAGGCGCATACCAACCAGGTGTTTATTTCACCCACAATAAATACATCACACGAACAGACATCTTCACATAAAAATACTGTGGACCACAGGACGCATGTGGTCCTGCCAGCAGCAGCGCTTGATGGAAAGTGGCAGCCTTATATAGCCTGCCGCTGGCTACGACCTCGACCACTACCCCAGTATAGGGACCCCAATCCCTCCCCGGACATCAAAAACACAAAAACACAACCAATACATTAAAAGACATGTACACCACACTACTGTCAGATAGTGTATATCATCTTCCTGCATATTACTCATTACAATACCACCACAGAAACTGAAACAGCAGATTAAAGTACCTCCACACCCCTACACTAATTACCACGTGGTATCTCCCGGAACCTTCAAATTGGCGCTCAGATACCCCGGGGACTCTTTTACCCGAACACCCTGAAGAGGAGACACAACAGAGGTGAGTGACCCGAACACAACAATGCACATTATACCACTGCACACTTAAACAGTGAACAGTAAATTTCATCCATAGATTTGGCCAATGACCCATAAGCCCCCATAAGCAGATTATGCTAAGGTACCCAACCAAGTTTTTTTTTTTCTTCTAAATGTTAGAATGCTGTTTAAAAGAGATTTCTTAGAAAATGCTAATGAAATCCTGTCACAAGGAAACCACTTGAGCCCATATCATAACTTATGATAGTAAATAAAACTGGAAATGGCTTACAAGCAGTTGGAAAGTAAGGTTGCACTATGTACGGGACTGCGAGGCTGGCAATGTTACGCTTTTACATTGCAACCAAGCCAAAAGAACTTGAAGATGATGCCAGCGAGACATCTGAAGTGATCCTTGTCTCGGCAGTGACAAGGATGGGAGATGTGGGAGATGTCATGGGTGATTTTGATGGAGTCCAGCCTGCTTTAGAAATGTCTGTTCTCTCTGAAATTACCTTTGGTCCCCTTTACGGTGTTGAAGACACAGAGGACATCCAGAGGATGTGATAACGATCACCATACATCATGCTAACACTTTACATGACATGATTACTGCTTTCTCTGATGCAGAAATTTTGAACAAAGCATTGAATGTGAGACGCATACTTCCAGACAACAAAGGAGAAGCAGGCAGTGGATCTGGGCTACTGAGGGATGTTCTCAGCTGCTTCTGGCAGGAGTTCTACGATCGATGTACACTTGGTACAACAGTTAAAGTGCCCTTCATTCGCCATGATTTTCCTGCTGAAACATGGAAGGTAATTTGCAGAATCCATTTGAAAGGTTACCAAGACTGGTAATATTTGCCAAACAAACTTGCACTCCCCTTCCTTGAGCAGGTGCTTTGCGACAATGTGTACAGTGATCTTAAAGCAAGCGAAGAGTGATATCTCTGCAGTTGACTCTGATGATCTTGTGGAAGTTCTCGACGGCTATGGCTGTAGAAGGAGAATAATAGCTGAGACTCTTCCTACAATACTTGATGAAATAGTGCACAAAGAACTTGTCCAAAAACCAATGTTCGTTATTGACTGCTGGAGGGAGATTACCCATCATCTCTCCCTCAGTCCAGAGGCCCTGACAAAGTTGTTCTCTGACCTAGAACCAACCACGAAAAAGGTATGTAAACTGCTGAAATTTGCCATTGATCTGACTCCAAAACAAAAGGATGTGGGAAATCATATGGAAAAAATGAATCAGAGCTGGATGAAAGTAAACTTCAGAAATGTTTGCGGTTCTGCACCGGATCTGATCTCATAGTTTTCAGACAGCAGTTCACGAGAAGACCAATTGGGCACGTGTGCCCAAACGTTCAGAATTTAATGCAGTTCTTGAAAGCAATGTCTGGGTAATGGACATTGTTTAGATTTCCACAACCATTATCACAACAATCCACTGTTAAGTTTTTCATGTTTGAACTAATTATGCAGAATTGCAAGGAATGGTGAGGAACAGATATTTAGGACTTATAATAAACACTTGCATGGCCCTTAATAGTTAGAGATAACTTACTCCAGCTGTGCAGAAGGAAGCCCCGCTTTGTCTACAAAAACTCCAATTTCTACTATCATTTGGTTTGATTCACAAACCACAACAAACTGGCATACTGTCCATTACCAAAGCCAGATCCATCTCCACCTGATCCAAGTTCTCCAGCTGCAAAACACAAACCTTCTGGCTGGACAGAAACATGTTTTGTTCATATAGGCTAATTGAAGGCCTTTTAATGCTGCTAAGGTTGAGGGCTTAGATTCCAACAGCAGCAAGAACAATGCTTTCATCACTGCTGTGTGCAGACAGCTATAGAAAGTAATGAAACTGTATTTTTGCTCATTTTTTCTTTTTCTTTTAAGTTGCAAAATGATGTACCACCCAGGTGAAATATCTGTGTAAACCACCATTGAATTGCATGAAAGTGTAGCCAACTCCGCATCTGTCCATTGACTGGAATCTCATGTTGGACAAAAGCAAGCACTTTGTTCAAGTCAGACTAGTTCATCCAAACCATATTTTCTGCTAAGGTCTGAACTAAGTAGAACACTGTATTGTTAATTGCACAGTAATCTGTACAATTTTACCCTTGACTTTTGCATTAGTCACACTTGCAAAATGTTGCTTTATATGCCATTGCTGGGCTTAACTGAATTCAGGTCTTCAAAGTTTGGATATTTGCTGATGACTGCTAAAATACCACTTCTTATCCTAGCTATTCTGATGTTTTCTCAGATGTCATATTGCCTTCATACCACACATCCTGTTAATCAACCAATTTGATGGTGCATCTTACAGTGTCTTGTGACACCACTAATCCCAGTTGAATTGTATGAATATGTAGCTAACAGTAACTCTACATCTGTCCATTGGGCGTAATCTCATGTTGACTGAGCACTTTGTTCAAGTCAGACTGGTTCTTCCTTCTGAACAGGCCAAGTCTTCTACAGATTCTCTTTAAAGTTCGGACACTTATTACTATCTGATTACGTTAAAATTTCAAGTATTTCTTTGTTACTGAAAGAAAGTCTGAAGTAGAGTTTAAGTCATCCAAATCCGGCATTGCAGGCAATGTTGTGAGAAGCAAAACTGATATCTCTTAAATTTGTACTTTTTATTGATTGTTATTGTATAGACAGACACAATACAATGCAGTCTCCTACATAGATTACATTTTACATTACACACCCTGTGGATCAACCAATTTGATAATAGCAATGCCAAAAGGGATGTAATTGTTCAGTCATCCTTTTGCCAAATTTTCATTTTCTCAGGTGTCTTGTTAATCTTAATTCAATACCAGGAAGTATTTTCTTGTTACTAAAAGCAAGTCTGGAGTATAGCTTTAGTATAGCTGTATGCATGTCTTCTTAAGCATTAACACTTGCCTTAATTCTACACCATGTTTATGGATGACTCTTGAGGTATTTTTTGACACCACAGCTTCTGGTTGAATAGCCAATGTTATCTGTTAAGTGTTTATGATCTTTTACATTAGGTCATTGATGTAGAAGATACGTCCAGCCTATGTGGTTATGAGATTTAACCATCTTATTATTGGTATTACCAAGTGTAAGGGCAAAATTTCTCTCTTTATGTCATATATA
>VMKM01002858.1:0-55326 GCA_008360985.2 Macquaria ambigua
AGTTAGCTAGTTTTAACTACACAGTTAAGCTAGTTTTAACTACTTTACATACAGTTAGCTAGTTTTAATTACACAGTTTTTTTTAACTACTTTTATACAGTTAGCTAGTTTGAACAACTTTATGTACAGTTAGCTAGTTTTAACTACACAGTTAAGCTAGTTTTAACTACTTTACATACAGTTAGCTAGTTTTAATTACACAGTTTTTTTTAACTACTTTTATACAGTTAGCTAGTTTGAACAACTTTATGTACAGTTAGCTAGTTTTAACTACACAGTTAAGCTAGTTTTAACTACTTTACATACAGTTAGCTAGTTTTAATTACACAGTTTTTTTTAACTACTTTTATACAGTTAGCTAGTTTGAACAACTTTATGTACAGTTAGCTAGTTTTAACTACACAGTTAAGCTAGTTTTAACTACTTTACATACAGTTAGCTAGTTTTAATTACACAGTTTTTTTTAACTACTTTTATACAGTTAGCTAGTTTGAACAACTTTATGTACAGTTAGCTAGTTTTAACTACACAGTTAAGCTAGTTTTAACTACTTTACATACAGTTAGCTAGTTTTAATTACACAGTTTTTTTTAACTACTTTTATACAGTTAGCTAGTTTGAACAACTTTATGTACAGTTAGCTAGTTTTAACTACACAGTTAAGCTAGTTTTAACTACTTCATATACAGTTAGCTAGTTTAAACAACTTTATGTACAGTTAGCTAGTTTTAACAACTTTATGTACAGTTAGCTAGTTTTAACTACACAGTTAAGCTAGTTGTAACTACTTTTATACAGTTAGCTAGTTTCATCTATATGTACAGTTAGCTAGTTTTAATTACACAGTTTCTTTAAACTACTTTATATACAGTTAGCTAGTTTTAACTACACAGTTCAGCTAGTTTTAACTACTTTTATACAGTTAGCTAGTTTCATCTATATGCACAGTTAGCCAGTTTGAACAACTTTATGTACAGTTAGCTAGTTTTAACTACACAGTTTTTTTTAACTACTTTTATACAGTTAGCTAGTTTCATCTATATGTACAGTTAGCTAGTTTTAGCTACTTTATATACAGTTAGCTAGTTTTAACTGCTTTATATACAGTTAGCTAGTTTTAACTACTTTATACAGTTAGCTAGTTTTAACTACTTTATACAGTTAGCTAGTTTTAACTACTTTATAGACTGTTAGCTAGTTTTAACTACTTTATACAGTTAGCTAGTTTTAACTACTTTATGTACAGTTAGCTAGTTTTAACTACTTTATACAGTTAGCTAGTTTTAACTACTTTATTAGCTACTTTATATACAGTTAGCTAGTTTTAACTACTTTATATACAGTTAGCTAGTTTTAACTACTTTATACAGTTAGCTAGTTTTAACTACTTTATATACCGTTAGCTAGTTTTAACTACTTTATAGACTGTATAAAAGCCACAACAAGATATTGTCACAAGCCAAAAAGATTTGGAACCACTGGTTTATCTTTAACAATGTGTTGTATTTTATAGGCGTAGCATATGTTTTTTTATGTCAAATTTTCATCTGAAAAGTAACTAGTAACTACAGCTGTGAAATAAAAGTGGTGTTCCCTCTGAGATGTAGTGGAGTTGACGTTTGTTACATGTACTGTTTCTGAACTTGCTTGAAAAAAATGTAGCATTCACAGTTACATTAAATGATTGTCCTTGACAAACATATTTGCTTTTCAGTTATTCTTTTTAAGATATAAAGTTTATGATGTCCAGTGATTTTTTTTTTTTGGTCTTGCAAGATATTACAAACAGAAATGTACCTGGTTTATGGTGAATGTTGACTTTCGATCCACATTTAGATTGAACGTTGCTCAGATCGATCTTTTTGTGCACAATTTGAACCTGTGAAGGAGAAAACGGCAGAGAAATGCAGTTTTAATCTAGAGCAAAACGTGTGACTCTAAACTCACTTTGCATGCAACTACAGAGGAACTGATCCTTGAAACTGGCCTGTTAGTCTTCTACAACTGTTACCAGGAAGGAAACACAGATCGATAAAACACTGATCATACACGTGAAGACAAACTGGATTAGATATTAAAGTCTTGAGCTACCATCTGTGACTGTTTTTTTATTTAAAAAAATGCAGAAAAATGACCCGGTTTCATGTTAAAAGTGAATTAATATTCCGTTTAATTGATCATATTCTGCATTCTTTATCATGCATTGCTTGTTGGTTGTAGATAAAAGCCATATTTCTCAGCCGTGCATCACAATGGCCTCATCTCAAGCTCTCCCTGTCGTGGCCGTTTGTCTCAACACAACACAAAGCGCTCAGTCTCTCAGCTGAGGTCATCTCAGCGCTCACGACAACAGGCACAGTTTGGTGGAGAGGCCGAGGACAGAGACTCTTTGTTACTGTGTAGACTCCTTCTCCTTACGGTTTTATGACACAATTAGCTCGCTTCACCGTAAGGGAGTTAAGAGAATATCCGATCTTGGAACTGGAGGCACGGATCAGTGTGAATAAAAACATCCACATACAGGATTCATGCATGTTGTTTTTAAGGGGCCAGTTTGGGTGGTTACAAGAAATTGATCACAGTCAAAGTGACAAGCACAGATCCAACAGTTATCAAGCTTACATTAGACCATGAGCATTACATAACACTGTTAGCTGTGACAGTAGATGCACTGAGAGCACTAAACCATGACTGCACTCTGACTAAGAGACTCCACTTTATGTCAACTAATTAAAATCTATAAGATTCAGTACATAGTGGTAGTAAAGTATATATATCTATGGCAGTGGTAGAGGAAGTACTCAGATCCTTTACTTAAGTAAAAGTACTAATACCACACTGTAAAAATACTCCTGCAAATGTTAAGTAAAAGTATGTAAGTATAATCAGGTAATTGTTCTTAAAGTATTCACAGTAAATGTCCTCTGTTATACCATTATATATTACATCATTAGATTCTTCTTCTTCATGCATTAATGTAAAAGCAGGATTTTACTGTTGGAGTTGGTTGATGTGGAGCTAATTTTTTTAATATTTTATATCTAAGGCTGCAACTTATGGAGGACCGAAACTGCCACAATCAAAAAAGAATGAATAAACGACTCAATAAATAAATTAATATCCCATTAAATGCACCAAAAATAATGTAAAAAATAAATGTAAATATACACAAATATTAATTTATTTTTGATTATGGCAGTTTCGGTCCCCCGTAGAAACTAATGATTATTTTTATTATGGATTATTTTCTCCTTTAACCTCAAATTTACTCAGTTTGATGTAATTTAAGAAGCAGAAAAGCAGCAAATCCTCACATATGAGAAGCTGGAACCGTGAAATATTTGGATTTTATTCTTAGATTTGATTAATCAGTTATTATAACAGTTTAAATTTGCTGTCGATCGGCTGAATTCATCTCTAATTTTATATACTGCTGGGTAGTTTAAAATGGAATCACTCATGTAAAGTACCTCAACTGTGTACTTAAGTACAATACTTGAGTAAATGTACTTAGTTACATTCCACCACTGATCTATGTTTAGTGCTTTTCTAGTTGTGGATATGAAATGCTCATGACTGCGTGTAAGTTTAATGATAAAACTGTTAATAGAGGTGTTAAGAGAGTCAGAAGGAACTGGGTTTCACACAGACAGGAGGTTTCGTGCACTCTCACATCCTGCTCCTTTGTGAAGATGCATTCAGTAGAAGCAACAAGAAGGGGTTTTTGGCAACAGTTTGCCGCGGGCCAAATCCCATATCTACTCACATTGCCACCACCGGGTACATGTTTTATATTATCTTTAGAGCCGCACCGGGACTGCACATTGCTTAAGTCCAACTTCTTTTCAAGAATTTGTACCTGGAAAGTTGATATGTGGGGAAAGAAGACGGTTATCCTGGAGAAAGAAACAGCAGCCGAGCCGCAAATGAGGAGGACCGCTGCTGGAGAGGAAATTAGATCTTGGAGGGGCGAGTTCGAGGCTCAAGGGAGGGAGATCTAACCAGGGAACGTGGATGATTAAGGATGACGGGGAAGGACTTTTTAATTTCCTCTCAACAAGGATTTGTGTGAAGATCATAACTGCAGAGATACTCAAGAGTCTGGTGTTGAGTTCATCCCTCAGTTACTCACATTGCCGCCACCGGGTACATGTTTCATATTGTCTTTGGAGCCACACTTAGACCGGACATTACTATATTCCACCTTCACATCAAGTATTTTAACCTGGAAAAGTGCAGAGGTAAGGGGAGTCACAGAGGAGAAAGGCTACTGTACTTTACTGCTGTAATGACAGGAAGTCAGCCTTGAGTTAATAAGAGAAAATACAACTGAAGAGACGTTTGTACCACAAATAGTGTAGCTGCACTGTGAACATTTCCTCTACTTGTGGCAGAGGCATCATCTACGTGAGCTCCGAACATTTATTTCAAAGCTAACGTCCAGATTCCTCACCTTGCCTCCGCCGGGCGTGTGTTTGATGTTGTCTTTAGAGCCACAACGAGCTTGGACGTTAGCCAAGTCCAGCTTCTTATCGAGGATTTGGACCTGCAACGTGCGACAAGAAGAATAAAATTAACCCGAAATGAGAACGAGAGTGAGCTGCAGGAGGAGATCAGCCCAAAAGGAGGAAATAAGATGTTGAAGGGATGAAGACTAGACATATTATGACTCATTTCATTAAAGCTGCCATCCATAACTTTGTATGTTTGTCACACAGGGCAATGTGTGATAATACTTAATGATTTTAGTGCATGAAAATACAAATATTGTGCAAAATGTGACACTGGCTCAGGTTTGAACAGACCGTCAGCCCAGACAGGTGAGACCCAACAAGCGTACTATGAGTCTCCAAACACACAAATAAATCATATAATAACTAATAAAACGTTACAGATGCCAACTGTAATGATTTAAAGCCGTGAGCTTTTCTTTAAATGCACCTTGAGCTAAATATTTCAATGTCTTATTAGTGATAGTTGAGCAGATTGTGATCATGTATGAGCACAAATAAAGAGAGCACTTTGTTTTTTTACCAAACGTTGGTTTTGATGATCATAACTGCAGAGATACTCAAGAGTCTGGTGTTGAGTTCATCCCTCAGTTACTCACATTGCCGCCACTGGGTACATGTTTCATATTGTCTTTGGAGCCACACTTAGACTGGACATTACTATAGTCCACCTTCTGATCAAGGATTTGTACCTGGAAAGATGAAAACGTCAGCTTTTAGATTTTGAGTGTAGACGATGGGTTGGACAACATGAGCTGTGAAGCCTGAAAGAGACGGACGCTACTGATTCAGAAACAGCTGCTAACTCGTGTCGCTTTGTGCAACCGCATGCAGGTCGAGGTGATATCACATCAGAGAGGGAGAGATAAAAACTGGGCTGCTATTGAAACTTGAGTATATTCTAATTTCCAGTCATACTGACCAGGCAGGAAGGCCAAAATGTATTGTAAACGTAAAAGCCATCCTCTCTTCTGTTTATTTGATCTGCCATTTAAACGTCTCTCTTCCACAGTGGGAATCTTTTTTATTTTGGTCCATAAATATCACAACACACAAAAACATCTGACACGTGACTGTGGCCTGCGCAAAATTAGAACAAAGACTTGCGGTGCTTTTAATGCTAAAATGAACCTCACACACACACACACACACACACACACACACACACACTGACAGCACTCGAATCATTAAAAAAAAAGGCAGATTGGAGTTTTAGTTCCACAAACATTTCTAAGCTGCTCTGGAAGCAAGAAATCTACTGATTGGCTGATTCAAATCTCAGTGGGCGGAGCCAGGTTTGAAACCCAAGTGCAGTGTTGCCAACCGTACGATAATTATTATATTTGTACGATCAATAATTGTAACAACCCCTAAATGTACGATAATTTCAACGTCATAGTTTTCCAATAGGAGTAAAAATCGTATAGAGTTGATTTGGAACCAGCGTGATTATTCATCATACGTGAACCGTGTCAATAATGTATTACAGACAACTGACCCTGGATCTGCCGTTATTGATCAGCCACTGTGTCACCACTCACAACCTCTCATAAACTCTTTGTTGCTGTATTTCACAAGTCATTTGTGGTCCTGAATGGCTGCGATTCGTTAAAGACTCAGTTTTGGGCGCTCTACAGTCTGGATTTTGAATGTACGATAGTTTCCCTTGAAATACTGGAGTCTGTATGATTCTTTGGTTTTCGGCATCTGGCAACGCTGCCCAAGTGAAACAGGACAGAGTTAAGAGACGGGGATGATAATGTTAAGAGATTGGTATTTTTAATAATCCAAAAACGCACGCTCTGCTGTTTATACTACACTGGGTGTCTGCAGAGGCAAACGTGGGCAAATTTAGTTCATGTAAATTTTACTTTTGGGAGGAATTATTTAGGATTATTTTGATTATTATGACTTTTACGTTTCATTTCTTATAGTTTTGGCCAGTTGTGATGACGTTGTACTCACCGAAGACATTGCTGAGATCTGGGAAAACATGAAGAAACACAAACAGACAGTCAGACAGTCGTGAACAAGCCGACAGTTTATTCAAACTATCTAAACTTCATTTAACACCTCATCAGTAAACTGTGATTCTCAGGTTAACAGCGTCTGACTGCTCGTGTTTCTGACATCTTCTTTCACCAAAACTAATACTGCACATTACTTGATATTAAAGGTACCCTGTGGAGCTTTTGACCACTAGAAGCGCTACGGAGCAATATTTTTATGAGCGGGTCCCCGTTTTGTTTTGTGTTTGAGCAAGAGCGACGCAAAATACAGATTCCCGCCGCCAGTTTTGCGCTATTCCGCTGACCGACAGTTGGAGGCGGTAACGCGATAAGAAGCGTCGTGCTTCCGAAAGCTCTGCAGAAGAAGATTGCATGTTAGCAAACTTGGTTGTAAACAATGCAGGATTTAAAATATTCAAAAAATCGACTTAGCAAATGTTTTATAAGGAAGGAAATGCAATCAAAATGTTTTTTTAGACCTCAAAAGGCACCTTTAATAACACTCTACCTTCTTATATAGGCATATATTAATGCCATGTTCCTTTTCTGAGGAAATATCAAACACTGTGTAGGTGCTGTAGGACGGGAGATGAGACTGTGTGTCTAGGAGGCCAGTAGACCTCTGGATCTGCCTACTGAGGTTCAAACCTACCAAACAGATTATTTCTGCCTCCAAAGCAGCCGTCTCCAAAAATGTTAAATGGATCTAAACCTCCCATCTGCAAACTACAGTAGAGGCTTGGACTGTAAGTATGAGGTGTGCTCAGTGTAACAGCTGGAGTCCGAGTCGGGGTACCTTTCCACCTCCAGGCTGGTGCTTGATGTTGTCTGTGGAGCCGATCTTGGACCTGACGTTCTTCAGGTCTGGCATGGGCGCCGCTGCAGCCAGAGGAGCCGGCGGGCGGCTCTTCAGCGAGCCCGGGGATTTGGGCGTGGAACGCACCACCGCCACCTTCTTCACTTTGTTGGCCTCGGCCGCCGCCTTCGCAGCCAGGGCCTGGCTAGAGGGAGATTTCGGAGTACCAGGGCTGCTCTGTCCGCTCTGGGCATCTTTAGCAGTTGGAGAAGCATCAGAGGTGTTAAACAACTCAACGGTCGTGGATGAAAGAAAAATAATAATAAATCCTAAAAATAAAAACAAACTAGGAGCTCTGCTGGCTAAAAGCAGACCAAGTTTAATCCAGGAGAGACCGGATCAGACTGTGGCACTGCGGCTATGCGAGGCTACGTGATCTCTAATCTCTAATGATTTGTGCATTTGCTTTTTTATCTTTTACCTTTTTCATTTTTTGGAGTGGGAGGTTTCTTGGCACTAGCTGTATCACAAAAAATACGACACATCATAAGTAATCCTTATAAATCTTACTCTTCATAAAATGACAGAAATTAAAAAGAATTAAACATTAAATGAAAGTCCTGATTCTGTACCTGGTTGAGCTGCAGTTCTGGCAGTTTTGGCTCCGGGGGTTTGAGACTTTGCACCGCCAAGACTCTGAAAAAAAAAAAATCAACAACACAGGCGAAAGTTATTCAGTTTTCAGCACAGACGTTGGCTTTTACCTCATTAAACTGCAGCTGCTTTTATTCTACTTGCAGTTAAGCAACACAACATGTCTGGATGCAGAAATCACACAAATCTTTGTGAGGCTTTGATTAGTGTTTATGGTAACTAACACAAAAAGAAATCAGTGCAGGTTTGGGTACATTCAAACTGACTCCTTAGCTGTTATCTTTCAGTCAGGAGGGTCCGGTAAACTGAACTCAGGTCTAAACTCTAAGCTGCACTGAGACCTGTACTTACTCCTGGCTGCCTGGGCCCTGTGCTGCTGGCTTTAATGGGGATGGAGCTGGGGCCGTTTCGGGAGGAGGCGTGTGATTTGTTGGACGGTCTTTTAAGGGAAGAGGTTGGTTTGGTGGCAGTTTGAGTCTTTTTCATGAAGAGGAAAAATGAATAAGAAAACAAAAGTTCTAATGACAACAACCATAAAACAGAGGAATGATTTAACAAATGAAAAATGATGGAAGAAAATGAATGTTTTTCACAAATATAATGTTAAAAGATTATTCCGGTTTATTAGAACTTGGGTTTTATCTTCAAAGTCTTGGTCATCGTTTCTATCAGTTGTAAAAATTGCTGAGAGAAAGTCTGACAGGAAAAGAAACACGCAACAACTGCTCCAAACTAAATGACAAAAACTACTACAGCGTTTTTCATCTGATGTTCCCAAAAACATTTAAATCACTGTTCCAAAAATAATTCTCATGATTCATATACTGATCTGCTGCCACTATGGCTACACTGTGATTAGATGTAGGCACAAAAACTACTTGCTGTAATCAATATTTTAACAATTAACAATGAAAAAATAAGACACAACTCATTCAACTCACGATAAGACCTTGAAGACTGGGTGCTGGATCCTTAATGTAGAGAATAATGAACAAAGAACACGCCCTCCTCAGCGTGTTTTCTGGCAATACCTCAATCAATAATCAATACACACAGGTAGGGTTAATTATAGGTGACCTCAACCAGGAACATGAACAAGTGTATGCCAACAGGTGGAGCCATAACCTGCCCAGGCACAGAGTCTCATGATGTAGGATACTAAAACATAAACTATATAAAGAAAACGCACCACAAATTATATTCACTTCATAAGAAACAAGCTAATTAACAACGAATCACAAAATGACGACTTGCATGTAAGAAGGTGTCGCTCATAGTGACGAACCCACGGAGACTCTGCAGCTCCACGGAGCGTTTTAGCTTCTTTCAGTTCACTGTTTTGGTTTTCAGGCCCACAAATTTCACTCTCACAGCTCTCATCACCCACTGTACACAACCTGCTCGGCACCAAACAGACAGACCAACATAGTTAACAGCTAGCTGGTGAACATAGTGGAGCATTCAGCAGCTAAAGAGCCAGATATTTCCCTCAGGAGTTTGTGGAGACCAAAAACAGCTGAAAGAGAGGGAATATTGGACTAACATTCATCATGTGACACAAACGCGACTCCAAATAAATGAAATGTTGCTTTACAGCTTGTTTCCGCTGCCCCCAAGTGGCCAAAAACAAAAACGTTACTGCAGATTTAAGGTTGCTGTAATGTGGATAAAAAACAACAACGTTGAAACAGAAAACAAACAGCTGTTTCTTCTCTGCAGACACGACCTTCCACCTTAACCTCCTCGCTAAAAGATTTTGCTGATAACGTCACACTGTGACACCGTCACAGTTCACACGACCACTAGAGGTCCTAGACAGGTGAACATAAATGTAAGTTATTGCAGGAATTTTAACAAATGACTGATGCTCTCAAAGTCTCAGAAAACTATCAGTTTAAGATCAGACAGGTTGTTAACCAGCCCGCAGTTTAGCCCGATTATCTGAACCACTTTATTTGGAGGTGAAACTGAAAATGAGCACAATAATCCCTCATTGCACAGAGAAACTACGGCAAGTTTGGTGTGATGGTTGGATTGGTGATGATGGATTTATTTACAACCCGTCTGATCATCTGACTTCTCATGTTTCCTGCTCCAACGTCGCCATGTTCTCAGATCTCAGCAATACAATTGTACAATAACTGATAATAAAAGATGGACAGAGCTACAAAAAATACGGTCCAAGTTGTAATAAAGCAGAATTATCCCTTTAATAATAAAAGAAACACACCTTTAATAATGTTCTTGGTCACATACCTTATCTGCAGAGCCATTGTCCATCTTTGCTTGAGCTACAGACAGAAGAGAGAAGCAGACTTTAGATTCTGACCCCCATATCTATAATTTCTCCTTTTGTTCCACCCAGATGTGTGTGGGTGTGCCTGAGCACATTTTCATGGCAAACAAACAAGATAAAATGAAAAGTCTTGGTGATGTGGGGGTATATGCAGCATGCATGGTGACACAAAGTGCTCGTGGAAAAACAAAAGTGGCTTATTTTGGGGGGGGGGGGGGCTGCAATACCTGAGCGGAGTGAGCAGAGATGGAGAGATGAAACAAAAAAAGCTTAAAGTGGGGAGGGAGGACAACAGGCTTCCCCTCGGGGTCAGAGAAACACGTCCATAGAAAGAATTCGGAGGGAGAGTGCAGCGTAACATACAGCAGGAAGCTGCTCTGTAAATGAAAGAAGTGGAAGGAGTTAACTGAAGAGGACTCTGAACTGGTGAACATGACAGCAAACAGACCTTTGAAAATAGCGACCGGCACCAAAGACTTTCTGGCGGGAGAGCTTTGGGGGGTTGTTTTCTGGAGCTCAGCGGTACCGGCGGTCTGAGCCACATTGCTCCTCATGTCTGAGTCATTAGAAATGTCAGGCTTTGAATAGCTACGTAAGGACGAGTCACTGCTGCTGTTTTCAGTTACCGTTTCCTTCTCGGAAATGTTCCTACTGCTGCGTTCTGGGTGAAGATCTTCTGAATGAGAGTCAGTGTGTAACAGGCTTTGTTGTGTTTCTGGGGTGATATTTCTGCTTTCAGAGTCACCGCGGGGCTTTAAAGCTGCTCCATCTGCAGCAGCTCCATCTTTTGTTTGTTCGGAGGCGAGCTCCTCCCCTTCATTAACCCACAAGCTTCGGTCTCCGATGGATGTCAGGTCTTCCAAAGCCGTGCTGCGGACTAAAGACAGATTGCTCATTTCAGTCAGGCACTCGGAGGCGTCCAGGCTGATCGCCCTCTGAGAATCCACAGCTGCAGTCCACTCAGGGCTCCCCCTGCCGGCCGGTGCGTCCCGTCTAATCTCCGACCCACTGCTGAGGTCTTCAGAGGCCCATAAAGACTCACTTAGCCTCTTCCCACACTCTCCCACAGCCTCGCTTCCTGGGTCCGGAGAGCAGGAAGCTCCCATGAAGTCAACGCCCTCCCCAGCGGCTCCATCTACAGCAGGCTTTGATCCGTCGCCCGCAAACGCAAACTCACTGCGGACTCCAGAACCAGGCTTTGCTAATTTGTTTGGAAAGCAGATTAATGGTGACATTCACAGCAGTCGTTTTCCATCTCCCCATTGAAACAAACAAACAAAAAAATAATAATAATCAAAGAAGTGAACAGAAGTGGGGAACTGGTGTCCATAATAAAAAATAAAGGACTGTTGTGTTTCATTAACCAGAAAACAAACTGAGAGAGCTATAAAAGGTGAAGATGCAAGATCATGAACCGTGGTCAGTGGTGGAAAAAAACTTCACATGGAAATAAAATGAGATGAAACAGACACTAATGCATCACACTGGGGTGACAGACGACAGATGATGCATTCCAGTGAACATAATGAACAACACACCACTAAAATATGCATCTTTATTGTAAAGAAAGTGATTAAAATATGATATAAAGTCTGACTGACTGTAAAATAATGCATCCACCCCCAAAAAAACTTCACCTTTGACCTTAGTTTTGGCTGTGATAAAACAAACTATTAAATAGCTAAAAAAGTGTATGGAGTCTGGAGTGTGACACCGCAAGAACTTTAGATTCTTACAGTGTATGATAAAAAAGCTATTATAAACTGATACATTTATTTAGCATTTAAATGATGCTTTAATAAACTCAGAGTAAAAAAATATAAAAGGATCATTAAATTTTCCAAATGTATAATTATATTTCCTCATTCTGCTTTTAAATTATGAATTAATAAATGAACTTTAACTGAATCACATTAAAACTTTCTCATTTGTTTCCTACTTTTAATATTTACATTACAGTTTTTATTTCATGATCTCTTTACTTTAAAGACTTAAGAAGAAAGTAAGAAACCGCCTAAAATTTAAATTAACCCACAGGGCAGCAGCAGGAGCTGTGACTGGTCAGACTTCTACCAACACACACCAGCTGACCAATCAGAGCTCCGGTTGCCACTCTGTGGCTTGGACTTCATTTTTTAATCTCTAAATTAAAGAGAAACGACTTTAGGTTTAAACTATCATGAAATGGAAGTAAATTAAATAATTAAAGCTTCACTAAACAATATTTTTATATTAGCAACTGATAAACTTTTTACCATCTTTCAGCTCATTGTTTAGTTTTTTGTGGCTCACAACTTTAATATTTTGGTTCACTCTCAGCGCTCGTTTCCAAAAAAGTTTATTATTATTATGTCAATGCTGTGCTTACAGCTTGTTGCGCTGCCCCCAAGTGGCCAAAAAATCAAATAATGCAGCTTTAAAAGTAAAGTAAGATTTAAAAAATCTTTTTAAAACTGTTGCTATTCTATTTTAAAATTCATCATTTAAAGACAGAATGAGGAAAAATAATTATTAATTGGCAAATTTTATGTTCTTTTAGTTTATTAATACATCATTTAAATGCAAATGTAATTAATCAATCTAAAATTAAATTTTTAAATGGTTTAATTTATTGATTAGTTATAATTAAAGCCTGTAAAAGTCTAATTATTCAGGTGGTAGACTCCAGACTGTGTTACAGCAGCAATATATGACAAACCTGTCAATACTATGAAAACAGAGAACAGCTTCTTCCCCTCTGGGTTACAGTTAGTCCACCTGGAGTCATAACTGTATTCACATCCATCTCCTGCAGTAAATAAATACAGTCTAAGCGCGATCAATAACCCATAAAAACAGCCTACCTGTTGAAGCTGCTCCTCCTGCTGCCGGTTGATGAGGAGACAGATGAGAAAAAGACATTAGAGCATGATCAGTAACGACTTTCTGTCACTCATGGCTGATTAATACACTCAACCCACTGCAGAGAAATCAATACAAAGCCCACACACAGCGCGTCTTCAGTCAATGCAGAAAGCCCATAAGCAAATAACTGTAAAATATATCATTCAAAAACATAGTTGTGAATATGCAAACGATCAGGTTTCCAGTGTTTTTATGTGAGTCTGTGGTGGTGCAGCAGTGCCACACCTAAGCTGGTGCTGCATGTGGTACTTCAGCTGTTTTTAACATCATTCTGCATCTGTTTAACAGATCACAGGAGTCTTAAATCTGCCTGCGGTTTGGCCACTCGGTTTGACTCTGAAATAGCCAGGATGTAACCATCTTTTTGTTTTTGTGTTTGAGTCTGCTTATGATCAAGTCGCCGTTCTGAAAGGAGCAAAGTATTAACAATGAGAGCAAGCATAAAGAAAAAAGAACGAAGCCACAGAAAACCCCCCACATCTTTTTCTGATTATGATGCTGAAAGAAACAGATAGTTCGCTTCTTTTTACACGAGAGCAGCAGGAAGCTTTGGTCGTAAAACTTATGAAGGAATAAAATGACTTTTTGGGAAATACACTTAATCACTTTCTTGCAGCGAGTTAGATGAGAAGATCGACGCCACTCTCATGTCTGTACGTTCAATATGAAGCTAGTAGCCAGTTGGCTTAGCTTAGCTTAGCACAAAGACTGGAAGCCAGCCGGGCTAAAGCTCTCTAATTAACATGTTATATCTTATTTGTTAATCCGTACAAAAACAACAAGTTGTGGTTTTATGGAGGGGATTATTTGTCGGATTATTTCTTGGCCTCCTGGCAAAACGTCAGGAAGTTACCGTTAGTGTGTTTCCCAAAATGTCCCAAATAAAAAGACGCTAGGAAAACAACCGAATGCACAAGCAGCTGAAAGGAGGCGGGAGCTCAGAGACAGGAGGCGTACCGAGCTGCCCCTCGTCTTCACATGGGGTGCTCTCTGTTTCTGAGAGCTCGGCTGCAACGCCGCCTTTCTCTGCAGACGTCTCCGCTGCAGGATAAATGTCAGTCAGTCAGAAAACAGGAGTTGTTCAACCCTAAATCCAGCCCTAATCTGACAGATGTTCCTCAAGTTTACTCGGCTAAAACGACACCTCCTGACCTCGTGTTTGCTGCGACGGGTCAGTTGTGGTATTTCTCATGTTGGTGCACTCAGGAGCTGTTAGACCCTCCCCTTCCACTCTGCTTTGGACTAGCTGTCACTCTCAGTATTCATGATCAAAGCATGCTTGAGTCGGACTGAAGTGGAGCTACTGTGGCTAATTCTTGCAGGCACAGAGAGCCATTATTCTCCATGTTAGTCAGCGACCTGCGACATGTTCGCTGGGTAATGGGCTCTTATTGCACTTTGTTTGTGGTGACAGCACCGCTACATGTGCCTTGCTATCACCAGCAGGCTATTAATATCATGGCAAATTAGCAGGTTTAAAGTACACATTAGCTTAACATACATGCAGAAAACCCCAAACTTAAACCAAGGCGGGTTAGAGTTAATACTGAAGACTGTGAGGCAGAAGAAAACGTTTCTTGTTTAAATTAACTGATAATCTGCACCCAAACTAAAGCATGCTACATGAGGGTTAATAATAATAATAATAATAAGGTCCTTGGTGTTGGTCTTCATGACGTGAGGGAGTGCAGGTGGGCGTACCAGGTTGCACCTCGTCGCCACAGTGGCTGCTCTCCGGTTGAGAGAGTTCAGACACCGATTTCACCCCGTTTTCACTGAGTGCTGCTTCATTCTCTGCAGATTAAAGGTAAACTGGAGGTCAAGCTCGAGGTTTGTTGTGACAGAAACCGACATTACTGTGAAATCAACCTCAAATAATGTTCATGTGAGCTGTGAAATAGAATTAAAATGCTTAAAATGTCAAGTCAGACAAACATTCACCTCACTGTCTCAGAACAAACCATAAAAAACCTGGACGATTAGAACAAATTCACTGTTTTTAACCACATTTTGGGAAAGATTCATTGTGTTTTAAGATAATAGATTCTGACAAACACATTGAGAGGCTTCATTTCACTCAGGTCAGTCACATAATCACATAAAGAAAAAAAATAAAGCAAAGAAAAGACAATATTCAAGCTATTACACAATATTACACTGACAAAACTCCCATATAAAATATGATATTTATGATGGACCAGCTGAAATCAGCTTTTCCAGACAGACCCTTGCCATGAATTTGGACAATATATTTGTCACAAACACTGTCGGACTTTAAGGCTGCGTGGAGACAGAACATATCTTAAGGTCTGTTTGTTTACTCTGCCGTGCGTTGTTCCTGGATTATTTTCATGATAAGGCTTAGCTTTTTAAAATGGCCACAATGACCGAAAAGATGACCAGAACTTCTGTCCCAGAAGAAAACCTTGTTTACATTTGTAACAATGCTAATAACTAAAAATCCAGCCTTAAAACAGAGACTTTCTTTAACAGTATGTCGTGTTCGCTTCGTATGTTTAGATAAGGACTGTCATTTTTTAAAAACGATCTAATGTTCTTGTTTATTCAACATTTCCCACAAGTCCTGGACGTTCGCAGGCTAAACGTCATGGCTCGACAAAAGAGCCAACCATCAGAAACCTGCAATAACTAATGTTTTTGGCCACTTGGGGGCAGCGGAAACAAGTTTTGACACAAAATTGACATGTTGTCAACTTTTAAGTTGAAATGAGGAAACTTGTTAGCAAATAGTTTTTGGTCTTAACGTTGTCTATGGAGAAAATGAATGGGACTTTTACTTCATAACTCTATAAAACTAACAGGATCATATTTCAATTTAATTCCTAATTAGTCTAATTAGTTCTTTCTCCATAGCCCAGAAATAACCAAACCATCTCTGAACCATGATTAACACAATTTACTGCTTCTGTACTAATTTATACTACAAATACTACACTTTCCAAAGTCAACAGTTTCTACTACGACTACGTGTTCTACTCAGAGAGATCGATGAGATACTCACTTTGTGTTTCACCGTTGATAAGTGTGCTGTTTACCTCTGCAGACTCTGTGTGCTGCTTCCTGTTTGTACGTGAGACGATGGGAAGTGGAAACAGGGAGAACGACTGCACTAGTGAGGGCTGTAAACTGGGGAAAGCTAGGCTACGCACTAATTGGCCATATGGTTGATTGGGGATAAGGAGGGAGAAACTGATTATTAGCTACAAGCTGAACAGTCTGTCTGGACTGGAATTTATTCATTTCACAAACCCTGCAGCTGACAAACAAGATCTATTTGCTGTTTTCACATTAATAAGCCATTTAAAAAGCTGACGTTTTCTGTGCAGCGTTCAAAGCCTGATTGTTTATGAGCTGAATTGGTAGCGGACGGTGACACAGGATGGAGACAGGGCTCGTTCTGAAGGGGGTCTGACCCAGATGCCTGGATTACAGAGCGCAGTGCAGCTGCAGTCGGGCACTCAGGGCCAGTCAGGCATGTCTTGTATCCATTATGTAAAGCGGGATTAAAACAAAGCACAGCTGAAACTGCGGGACTCGGCCTCATCCCCGATTCTTCACAGACCAGAAAACTGTACGTGGAAATATTAATCCTTCTCTTTGAGATCATTTAAGAACATCTTCTGGGATTAAAGCGCTAACATGAAGCCATAGTGACTGACTTGGGTTGAGTTGACCTTTAACCTGTGGAACCCTTTTACCCACAAGTCAGCTGGTTAGCCCCCTAATTCACTTTGAATGACGTTGATGCAGCAGAACTTTTGCCACAGTACAATGTGATGTCACCTGGCAGCGTTGGCCAATCAAATACAAGCAACGTTCTTGGTAGATCATTGTGTAACATGAACGCTGCATTTCTGCTGTTTACCTCGTGATATACGTTGTAAAATCCTGTCTCATAGTTTTATAAAATGCTGTGAAGTGTTTTTGCGTCTGACAAACCTTTACAGACTCATGATTCTGTGACTCAACGCAGAGCTGTTTTCAGTCTGAACACCCACTTAAGCTGCGTTTCCACTTAAGTAACTTTCCCCAGGGACCAGGAACGTTTGGAGGAACTCGAAAAGTCCCTGTTCAGGATTAGTACTGTCCAAAAGTACAGGAACTTTGAGGGTGGGGCTTGCAGCGCTGAACATTTCTGATTGGTCGAGTATTCACAGCATTTTATTTCAGCCACCATTTTTTTAAAACCTGCAGCCGCAAACCAGTTTGTTTTTTGTTCTTTGTGCTTCCACACACTGGAGTTACAGAAGAAATCATGGTTACTGTTGTTGCAGCGTCGTACGAACAATGATGCCTGTCCGGTGCTTTACATGGCTTTGTCGTTGCTGTATAGTCATACGTCAGCGGACTAATTTGCCTGATCTTGGAGAATCTTTAGACCACGGTGGAAATCAACAACAAGCTAAGGGAACCTTTTAGTTCCTTGAAGTTCCCGGGACTAAAAGTTCTGGGTACTTTGGGTGGAAACACGGCTGTAATCTGTATATTGGGTATGTTTAATTTCACCATTTTAGCCTTATTCGTTGACTGAGGAAGCGTCTCTTTGTTGACCGTACTGGTCTGTCTATATGTCTCATGTCTGACCTTTCATTTTGGCGTCTCCGGGGCTTCTGTGTCCCATCTGGACTCCGTTCTCCTGGTGGTGCTGGTCGCTGATGGTCATGTTGGCTAAGGAGGAGCTCATGGTGTCTCCAGAACTGTAGCTGTTGGAGGCGTTGTTCATGTAGTCCATTGCCAGTCGCAGGTCAGGCTGCAAAAGGTCAACAAAAGAAGATCAGGACGGAGCCAAACTGTCCAGGATGTGTCACATAACAAACGTATGATAAGTTTTACATGTAAAGTATCTGACCAGGAAGGACGCCTGGTTTTAAGGTTTTAAATATATTATGATGGCGTACTTCATGGACACTTTGAACCCAGTCCGTCACCACGAAATGTAAACAGACACTGTGGCTGTGAAAACCAGTTATTTATACATCCTGACGTGGGGTCGGCGCTTCATGTTACAGCCTCACAGATAAAAATAGTCCCTTCTGCCCATGTGCACACGAGCTGTCATAAGTTTCACTTCCTAAACAACCACCTCTGAACAAGTGGAGCACTTGTGTTTCATGTACAGCCATACTTGAGCACAGAATAAGTCATTAAGATGCTAATGCTTCACAGGAAATAAACCTTACAGTCCCGACACGCTGCTTCAACCGGCAGGATGTGAATTGCGTCAAATCTCATAAAAAGAGGATTACATATCAGATTAAACCCAAGCCTCTGGTTACATCAGCAGTTTTCAGTTTGAATCATATATTTTTTTTCACTGCCCTCTTACACATTCACTTTCTATCACACACACACACACACACACAAAGCGAGCCAGTGCACAGAGCTTATGGCGTAATCAGTCTCGGCATCCAAACTGCTCTTTTTCCCCTGTGTTTGTATTGCGATGCAGATTTGTCAGATTCTGATCTTTATTTTTTACCCTCATGCCCACTTTGGCACATAAACATGACTCGGTTTAATCTCCACTGCTTAAAGCCTGCACTGACCCAAAGACAGATTATACCATTAGCTTACAAAATTATCATCCGTCAATACTATGTATCAATGGAAACTTTGACTCCACTACATTTCAGAGGGAAATATTGTACTTCTTCACTCGACTACATTTATCTGATAACTTTAGTCACTTAGCAGATTCAGATTAATAATAAAAAGCATAATCAATAAAGTATGATGTATTATGATAGGTTAAGATAAGACTTCATCCCTGGGGGGAAATCCACAAGCTACCCGGCAGTGTATAAAGTAAGCCATTCTGCATAATGAGAACTTTTACTTTTTGTACTTTGAGTATATTTTGATGCTCATACTTTTACTTTAGTAAAAATTTGAATGAAGGAATTTTACTTGGAACACTTATTTAGTATTAGAGTATTTTTAAACTGTATTGCTACTTTTACTTAAAAGATCTCAGTACTTCTTCCACCACTGCACATTGTTAAGAATAAACCAGTTCCCAGCAGTTTAGAGGGGAAATGTCAACATAAGAGACATTTCCCCTCTAAACCTCTCACATGGTTTCATAACAGTTTGAGTCCCAAAGAGGTAAGATTATCCATTATTTTACCAAAAAAAGAGCAAAGATTAGAGTCCAAAAAATGAAGACAAATTTGTACAGCAGAACTTGTACTTATTTTTTCTTCTTTCTCTCCCATTAATCATCTCACGTCCCCTCAGACTTATCTGGTGACCCTTTGGAGGGGTCCGACCCCTATGTTGAGAACCACTGGACTAAATTACCTAACTGTATATAAAGTAGTTAAAACTGGCTAACTGTATTTGAAGTAGTTAAAACTAGCTAACTGTATATAAAGCAGTTAAAACTAGCTAACTGTATATATAGCAGTTAAAACTAGCTAATTGTATAAAGTAGTTAAAACTAGCTAACTGTATATAAAGCAGTTAAAACTAGCTAACTGTATAAAGTAGTTAAAACTAGCTAACTGTATATAAAGCAGTTAAAACTAGCTAACTGTATATAAAGCAGAGGAACAAAACTAACTAACTGTATATAAAGTAGCTAAAACTAGCTAACTGTATATAGATGAAACTAGCTAACTGTATAAAAGTAGTTAAAAAAACTGTGTAGTTAAAACTAGCTAACTGTACATAAAGTTGTTCAAACTGGCTAACTGTGCATATAAGGAATGAAACTAGCTAACTGTATAAAAGTAGTTAAGGCAAGCTGAACTGTGTGGTTAAAACAGCTATAACTGTATATAAAGTAGTTTAAAAGAAACTGTGTAATTAAAACTAACTGTACATATAGATGAGAGCATTAACTGTATAAAAAGTAGTTACAACTAACTTAACTGTGTAGTTAAAACCAGCTAACTTCTGTACATAAAGTTGTTCAAACTAGCTAACTGTATAAAGTTGTTAATTAAACTAGCTAACTGTATGTAAAGTAGTTAAAACTAGCTTAACTGTGTAGTTAAAACTAGCTAACTGTACATAAAGTTGTTCAAACTAGCTAACTGTATAAAAGTAGTTAAAAAAAACTGTGTAATTAAAACTAGCTAACTGTATGTAAAGTAGTTAAAACTAGCTTAACTGTGTAGTTAAAACTAGCTAACTGTACATAAAGTTGTTCAAACTAGCTAACTGTATAAAAGTAGTTAAAAAAAACTGTGTAATTAAAACTAGCTAACTGTATATAAAGTAGTTAAAACTAGCTTAACTGTGTAGTTAAAACTAGCTAACTGTACATAAAGTTGTTCAAACTAGCTAACTGTATATAAAATATAAACTAGCTCCACCTCAACAGCTAATAATGTTTTATATAATAATATATCAGTCACAGGACATATTTCTGCAGTACTTTTGATACTTTGAGTAGATTTTGTGATGATACTTCTGAACTCTTACATAGGATAAGTAGTATTTTATGTTGAATTGGTACTTTTACTTAAGTGAAGTATTTCTTCCACCTCTTCAGGCTTTACCCCCAAACACCATGCAGTGATGCAAGTGTCTCTTTACAGGCAGCAACGCCTAAACTGGTTACTGGTGGTTACTCCACCCCATAAAACCTACTCTAAAAGGCACACTTGGCTCAGCTATGCGACCTTCCCTCTGTGTACCTTCGTATCTCCTGACCTTGGATGTTTAAACAGTGTTCCACAAACGGCATGAATGGGACCACGTGGCAAACGGATCACATTAGAAAACACCACCATTTAAAACGTGCTCCCTCTGGAAGGCAGGTCTTTTTGCATTCATATTTCAAACATAGAAAAAGAAACATTTAAAAATAGAAAGTTTAAAAGGCCTTTAATGTAAATAACTTTTCAGTTCATTCCTGGGTTTTCGTTTGGAAACTGTTTTATCTTTTTACATATTTTTACTGCCTCAGTAGCTCTCTTGATTTCCACCCCAGTCAGTTTGATGATGAAGCTGCCATTATTCTATATTTTCTTATTGTCAACAAATCCTATTAAAATACTAAAACCATCACCATGAACACACACACTGTAGTTTAATTGGACTCAATCCCACACACACCGTCCTGCTGCCCCAAATACTCAATAGAGCTCCACATGTGGATTCATCCGCAGCTGAAAATAGTCCCCTACAAATGCACTATTTCCTCCTGTTTGAGTAACGTTTGATAAAATCTACAGTGACCAGCTGTTTTAGGAGACTTTTTAAAAAATTAAACAATATATTTGGGACTCACTTTTAAAGATTTACCTCTCCAGTAGGAACCAATGTTCATGTTAGCCAACTTCTGTTTGACAACGTTTGTTATTTTGTTCTAATCAATCAGCAGCAAGACGTCATTTCCAGTCGACACAGAAGCAGCGGCTGTTAGTAGCAGTTAAATTAACATTTGTCATTGGAGAAATATGCCAATTCATATTATTTCTATAAGTTCACTTACAGCGACCTGTACAGCTGCATCGATCTCTTCCACGCTTGCTGCCATTTTCGTGGCCATGTCTTTAGTCATTTTTCTGGCGCTGGCGCAGGAACACAGTGTCCCCATTTCTTTAATCCTGCCCACAAAGCTCTGATTGGCTCTGTTGTGTTTTCCAAAATGGTGGAACACCAGACCTACAGTATTTAAATCACTGAAATAATCGGCGATGTAGGCAGTGATTCAAAGGTCTGGAACCGGGCTTGGTTTGGAGCTGAGAGCCACAGACAGGACAGACCGACTAACACTTTGTTGGTTTTAGTGTTTTTGTGGGATTTGTTGATAATAAGAAAAATATAGAATAACACAAACCTTGTCCCTTTAAAAAACTGCATTTAAAAGAGAGGATCTTATAAATGGCAGAGTGACGTTTGTGAGTCCCATAGAGAATCTAATGAATAGTGTACTCTCAGTGCTCGCGAACAAAACTCCCATTGTAGCATCACACATGACAGAATCCAAACAACAAGAAAGCTGCAGCTGTGCCAACGAAGACAATCCCAGAGAGAGGCCGTTCACTCTGCATCCGGGAGCTCAGACGGGTGGAGAGCAAACAAACTCACTGCTGATAAGAACTGGATCCTTCAGCTGATAACCATGTGTGCAGAGGGAACGTACATTAGTCTGCACAGCGGTTATATTACAGGAGACAGGTGTCAAATAGTTATAGTTTACTCTGTAAACATGAGAGCTTTTATTATCATCAACACACCCATTTGTCACTCATTGTGTTGGAGGCCAGACCCTCTTCATGATTTGCTTTGGGACAAAACACGCACACAAATTTCACCTGCTGCAGAAAGGGAACATGACAGCGGTCTTTGTCGCAGCTTCATGAGGGGGAAAAGGCTCAAAGGTCTGCTGATGCAGCTTGTTCCTCTCAGGGGCGTGTGAAAATCTAATCTTGGCACCGGCCCCGGGCCTCCCGAGCAAACCGCCAAGACGGCTCTGCAGGGAGCACGGTCAACAGGGATGTTGACACAGCTCCAGGAGCAGCGAGCATGCAGCAAGACATGCAGTCGGAAACTGTGTGGTTTTACCTCCAAGTGCGATGCACCAAAGTGCATGGGGCAAAATGTTGATTCCTCTTAAAGGGAACTTCACTGATTTTACACAGAAATATCAGTTTTGTAGTCAGGGAGGAAACCGTTGCATAATGTCGTCTGTGGCTCTGCTTGTCAAGTCTGATAATAATAACCGGTTATCTCGGCTTTGAGCTTTAGTCAACAAATCAGGAAACCTGCTTCTCCAAACTGGAGGTTTGGTGTTTGAAAGGTGTCTAACCTGATCTAAAAGATACTACTAGATGCACTGTGTTTTTGGAGCATATTAGGGACTAGAAATCAGGACATCTCGGTCTGTGCTGCTTCAGTTTTGACCATCCTTTTTTAAATCTGTCTCTTGTGAGTCCCGAGTGCAATACTGAATCACAGGAGTATCACTTTAAAACAGTTACAAGAGCTTTCTATACAGATTTTATGCAGATGATCGATTAATCCTCAGATTACTTTCTTGATTAATCGTTTATCATCCATAAAATGTCATAAAAAAGGGAAAATTGCCCTCACAGTTTCTCAGAATTCAAGGTGACGTCTTCAAAACTGCTTGTTTTGTCACACAAACAGTCCAAAACCTGAAGATATTCAGTTAAATATCATAAGACGAAGAAAAGACAGAAATCCTCACATTTAAGAATGTGCTTTACATGATTATAAACTAAATATCTTTGTGCTTTGGGCTGTTAGACAAAACAAGATATCTGAAAACATCATCTTGGCCTCTCAGAGCTTGTGATGATCATTTTTCACCAAACAATTATTCAATTATTCAAAGGAATAATCTATAGTAGGCTACAGATTAATCCATAATGAAAATAAATGTTAGTTGCAACCCTATTCCACTGATGGTTTCAGCTCTAACGTAAGGCAGAGAATACAACTGGAACCTTAACAACATGTTGTGTTCGGGGGGAAGGTTGGATGTTAAATGTACAAGAAAAGTGCAGAACGCCGAATTTGACGCCTTCAAAATGTTTGTTTTCTTTGACCAGGAGTCAAAAAAACAAAAGATATCCCATCTACACTTACATAAAACAGAGGAAAGCAGCAAATCCTCACATTTAAGAAGCTGGAAGCAGAGAATAATTTGCGTTTTTGCTTAATAAATTACTAAAAATTTTTGATTTCTTTTACGTCATTTGACTAATTCATGAATCTGTTTGTTTCTGTGCTGAAACAGAAAAACAAAGGCGTTTGTCTGATGCCGTGTTTCGTCCTGCCGGCTCACCAGCGCTGCTCGCAGCTCAGCTGAGAGACGAGGATGCTGCTCTCATGCTTGATTGCCTCTGTATCTCTGACCTACTTTCTTCCTCCTCCTCATCATTCACTCTCTCTGTGTGCTCGCCGGCCTCTCGGCCTCCGGCAGCCACAGACCGACTCCAGCTTTCTAATGTGGGACCAGCCCTGCAGTGGAGGGGCTGAAGGTGGAGCCCGTTTCCATTTTACCCTCCATGTAAACGCTGGAGGAGAAACATCTTGCAGGGCCGGCCTCAAACACATTTATTAGCTGTGGTGCCCAGTTGTCACAGTTTCCACCTGTGTTTTCATACCTCCAGGATGTAGACCGCACCCTGCTGCCTTTCCACACATCCTCCTCTTAGTTTAAAGACGCTGCCGCCTCTTAAAACAAGACTTTTGTTACAGAGTCAAAGCTCGACTCAGAGGAGCAAAAGACAAACCCACGACACGATCTTAGCAGGATGGAATTCAAAATATGAGGATTTCTTCTGGTGACGTCACGGTGCAGAGAGTAAAAGTAATGAGATGCTGGCAGCTGCTGCATGTTTCAATATGTAAACAAGACCCGGAGCTACGAGTCCTCCGTCAGCATGCTGCCAATTAACTGCGTGCAAGAATGCAGTTTAAAGCCCGCTGTGGCATTTCTTCTTCTCTTTAACGAGATGACGCAATCGGAGAGAGACGTCTGAGCAGCTTCTTTTGGCCGACATTACACCTCTGTCTCTGTCTTCATCTGGTCTTTATCTCACTGTACAGCTGAGTGAATGCACTGAATAAACCTGGTCTGATAAAAGAATATTTAATGAAAAGAATAATGATAAACTTTATGTTTGATTATCCAAAACGTGAGTCATTAATCAAAAGTAAAACCCCAGAAGAAGCAGGTTAGAGCTGCCACTAATCATTATTTTCATTAATCCCCAAAAACTCAAGGTGACGTCTTCTCTGTTTGTTCAAAAGCTAAATATATTTAGTTTAGACTCATATAAAAACAGAGAAAAGAAGCAAATCGTCACATTTAAGGAGCTGGAACCAGAGAATATTTGTTTTTTTGCTTAACAATGACGAACTGATTAATCGACTAATTGTTTCAGCTCTAAAGCAGATATCCGAGTCAAATACAGTAAATCTGACTAAAAGCTGCAGAGAAGTAATTTCAGCGATGTTGTTGGTTTTGCCAGCCTAAGCTTCTCAGGCGGCTCCGTCCAAAACGAGGCTGGACCTGAGCCTCTACACGTCGGCCTTTGCTAAGTGGAGCACTTCACTGTGGATTCATTTCATAATCTCTGACTCAGTGAAGTCAGCAGCCAAATTCAGAGGAGCGACTGTTTCCATGAACCTGCGTCTTTGTTCAAACTGTTATTATTGTAAACGTTGTAGTTTTGAATTATTGTGAGTTTGTGTCCGTTTGGTTTATTGACAACACACTAATATATTTATAAAGTTCAACACATCAGACTTTGTCATGGACTGAACGATTCAAGTCCCGGGGCCGGTCGCACAAAACACCCTTAAGTCTTCTCCTAAAGGTTTCCTTAAAATGTTCACATAAGTATTTAAGACAGTTTTGTTAAAGAGTAAAATCCTTTCGTCTTCCTGCAACAACTCAACATCTCGCGAGATTTCAGAGAGAGACTTTCTGTTTCTGGTTAAACAAAAAGTATCTTACTCTTTAACAAACGGTCTGTCTCTGTAGGGATCCTTTCCATAATGCTGTCAGACACTTAGAACAACAGTCTGAACCAGAGTCAGTGGCAAAAACAAGCACTTTTAGTGGACAGACTTTGACGGGTGCAGTTGCCCACAAAGATTTACGTTGCAGCCATTGCAGCTCGTTCACGGATGCCGGCGATCTACTGGACCAATTCCAAAACTTTTGGTAACTATTAGTCATTTAGACCCCAAAATATGTAAAAACAGGGCCCTCACACACACACGATAGACGGTGAATTAAACGTTTTATGAGTGGGTCTTTAATACGGCGTGTATCTGATCCACCAACCAGCACTCATTTTAGTGAGAAATCTTAATTTTTGAAACAGTTCGCCTCTCATTCCCACGGCTAACCAATGGAGGCTGGTAGCAAGTTGAGGCGTCAAAATCCCAAATTTAAAGCTTGTACGGAAATACAGTTTGTCTTTGTGGATTATATTGATGCTGAATTGACAGTAAGACTGTCGACATGTGACGCCCTTCATCTTGTGTTTCTAGTGTTATGTGTTTTTACGGACATGTAAGGAATTGTTAATATGTCATATTTCTTAAAGGGAGTCTGGCGTAATATTTTCCCCGGAGAGCGCCTGCCATACCTCCCCTTGCCTGTCAATAATCTTGCACCCCCACCACCCATGAACTGAACCCATAAGTTCTGGTTTCACATTGGCCCTTTAAAGCTGTTTTGTAGTTCCTGCTGTCTGCCTTTGTAAAGCCGTATATCTCTCCATACTGGCCCTGAACACATCACATGTTGTATTAAGATGCATTTGGAAAAACTGTGAACCCATCCTTTAATTTGAAAGTTCAGCAGTTCTCTGGAAGGGAGGAGTCCATGCCAGCTCTCACCGTGTTTGTGTGCATAACAGTTTACATTTCTCCAGAAACAACTCGTGTCAACGCGCTGCAGAAACTTGCAGAAGGCTGTCTGTGTCTCTCCAAACATTAACAAAATGACACTGAGATGTCTTTCATTCCCCCTGCGCAGATCGTGTGGCCGGCTGGAACAGCTTCCAGCTGCGGTTACAGACTACAGGCCTACAACATGCCCGTTTCCGCGCTCAGTGGCGCACAAGAAACTGGCCTCTTCCCACGGGGATGGGAAAGAGGTGTGTCTGAGGCGAGGAAAGACACAAGAGATCCTCATTCCAACAAATCCACGCAGTCCATCAGACCACAGGTGGCCTATTATTACCGCTGACACGCGAACAGCGCATTTTGTTTTGGTCTGCAGACTGGTTCACGGTGAAAGGGCTTTTCATGATGCACCTACTGTGGATCAGATCCTGTCCACTGACCCCGGGCGGATTACTGAAGAGCCCATATGTGACAGATAAGCAGCCCGGTTCACTGCTCGGGCTGTGTGACAGCGGAGACGCGCGCTCTCTTTCCGCTGTTGATCAGATGAAAAATGGGCTTGGCATTTGCGCACAGGCGCCGCATCACCCCTCCGATCCCCCCTCAGTCTCTGCTCTCTAAATAATGGAAGAATATGAACACATATAGAGACGCATGTAGACCTAAATTAACGCAATAGCCTGCACCAGGGGCGTGTTTGTGCTTTAAATGCAGGATTTCACGTTATAGAATAAAAAAGGAGTCAATTTGTGCTGCACGTACAGCCACGCTAGAAACCATTTAGGCCCTCAGATGCAAGAAAGAAGCGAAAGATCCAGAATAACGGGAGAGAGAAAGCAGTCCGTACATCCACAAATTCACACTCACACGCTCCAATCAGACGACACAAAGACAAGAGGTGTCCACGCCACTAATTTAGACTATATATGAGAGAAATAACATTGCATTGTTGTTCTCCTGGGATCCTTTAATAATGAGATTATAAATATTCTGGCGGATTAGTCTCGTTAACGCGCGCAAAAGACAATCTCCGTGTGGCTGAAGCGAAAGCAGGACCTGCTCCGGAGGATGATGGAGACATTTTTGTTGTTGTTGCTGGGATTGAGGAGAAAACATGCAATATGCCGTGTCTGTGGGGAGGCGACTGCTCCGATGATGGCTGCAACAAAAACACGTTCCCTCTCTGTTTATTGTAGATGAGGATCGATGGAGATGGAGATCGCGCACAATGAAAAGTCTGATTTTTAAAAACACACGAAATAAGCCGCTGCAGGAGGATCTGTGCTGACATGTGATGTAAGAAAAAGGGCATCTCATTCATGTGCATGGTATTTCTATACGTGTAAACGCACAGGAGGCCCAACCTCTCCCACCTCATGCAAAAAATATTAAGTGACAAGACGAATGCCGATGCAGAATTACGACGCAGCGTTTGGCTCGCGTGTCGGCCGCTCGCTGCTGTGTTTCGGTGTGATTGTGCGGAGATTGGATTGGTCAAATAAAAGAAATATGTCGGGGTTTTTCTTACCTGAGTGCAGACAGCGGTGTTGTCTCTTCAGCGGCAGTCGCTCACCGGGTTGACACGGCTTCTCCTCGCAGTGTCGGCGGCCGGCCGGAGCGGGGCGCTGCGGAGCGGAGCTGTGACTGTCTGTCCTGAAATGCAACCTGTCTGTTCACAGCGGCGCTCAGCCCACCATGCAGGCTGAGAACAAAGAGCTGCAAATACAAGCTCTGCTTATTTTATAGTTTCTATAAACCCTGAACACACTTCAAATATCAGAAATGTCTCAAAAGCGCACATTATGACCGTTAATTTATCATATTTCCATGTTTTAATCAGCGGTGGAAGAAGTATTCAGATACTTTAGTGAAGTAAAAGTAGCCAAAACCACAGAGTAGAAGTACTCTGTTACAAGTAAAATGCATGCATTCAAAATTAAAAGTAAAAGTACAAAAGTAAAAGTACTCATTAAGCAGAAACAGGCACATTTCCACTGGTGGAATGTAACTCAGTACATTTACTCAAATACTCCTACTTAAGTACAATTTTGAGGTACTTGTACTTTACTTGGGTATTTCCATTTTATCCTACTGTATACTTCTACTCCACTAGCCTACAATTCAGAGGGAAAATATTGCACTTTTACTTTACTAGGCTACATTTATTTGACAACAGGAGAGTCAGATCTTCATTATTGGAAAATACAATTTACACACAATATAAGTGAAGTGATTAAAATGTGACAAATTCAAATACTTTATTTTATTTTTTGGTAATGTCAGAATCTTTTGGGGGGGGGGACTCAAGACCTTAGCATTTCTACATTTACCTCCAATAATCACGTATATGTGCAGACATACAAACTGTACACTTAAGACAACACAGCTGATGTATTTTACTTTTATTTGGGCACAAAGTGAAATACATGTAGAATATCTGTTGATTTATCTTACTTCTGTGTCTGAAACAAAGAGTTTATTTTGATATCATTGACTGTTAATATGTTGTTGATGTTATTTATAGATTTAAGCAGCACATGAGAAGAAATATGTCTAAAATAATCTGTAAGCAGCAAAACACAAGACTCAACAAGGGTTTTTATTTACCCACGGGACGAGAAAAGGCAAAGCAAATAAATTATAAACTCAATCTGGACCTGAAAGAGGTAAAAAAAAAAAGAAATTAACTCAAAATACAGCAAATACAACTGAAACAGAACTGACTGAGTGCTTTAACATGTTTAACATACAAGAACCACCGACACCAAGAATAAACTTCTGTAAGAAACAACCATCAGAGCAAAAGATGATTATTTTAGGAAAGTTTCACTTTATTTTTATGTCTGACTTTGAACGTCATCTCACCTTAAGTAGAGCAGTATTTAGAGAGTGGCCCCTGATACTGTGTGATACTTTAAATTAGGACCGACCGCAAACATGTACTCAATAAATAGTTCCATCTATTTAAACTGCATATATAGGTGGAATCGGGTGCTTTAGGTATTTTTAATAATAAAAACAGAAAGAGAAAACAATGATATGAAGTTATTAGGAACAAACTGATTGACAAAGTCCTGAAAAGAGATGTGTGAGGTGTGACAAGAAGTAGGATGAGGATTAAACTCACCTAAACAAACCACAAACTGACTTCTTAATGACAAGAGAGGGACATTTAAACTGGCAGGCCAAACCATTTAACAGACCCGAGGGGTGGACAGACACAACAACTTAGTTCACTACAAATAAACACCAGACAGACAGTTTGCTACATAAGAACATGTAAAATATAAGCTCATTAAACTAAATATTTCTAAATTAACTTGCAAAATAACTGCAAAGTACACAAACAAGAGGATCTCTAACCCAAACACCCCTCTGCTGTGGCAGGTGTTTGGTACAGTCCAGAGCCCAGGTGTTCCTATTTAACTCTGCTCACTGCAGCAATCAAACTTTTACATGGTTGGAGGGCGGATGTTGCTGCTGTGTGGTGGGATGCACCACCAACAGGGTGAAGAACCCAGAACCCGAACCCAAAAACTGAACCTTTAAGAAGACAGAAGTGGATCCAGACGTGAGGCATCAGCAGGAAGAACGGGAACTCTGTGGGATCCTGACTCTCAGTACGTCTACGTGTCACTGCTCAGTCAAATATCCAAATGTCAGTTTTAGGCAACTATACTGCTGTAAGCTAAGTTAAAGCATTTTGACAGTATGAAACGTGTGTAGTGGAATGTGGCTAAATCAGAAAGCTGTGCAGGATTATGTTTGAGTGTCTTAGCTAACTACAGTAGCTTAGCTTGAGAAGGGACACTGAGACAGACCCACAGTATAGAGTTTGTCCTCTCTGGTAGACAGAAGGTGCTAAAATAATCCTCTGACCTGCTGAAATCTAATGTTTTCAGCTGCTACAGGCATTTTGTAAGCGTTTCAACCCCTGATTGCATATTGTGGCGCAGATTGTTTTCAGTGCATGACGCGTTGCGCTCTGTCTCTATTAATGCAACTTACAAAAGTAGCAGAATTTAAGTGTTGACGATACAAAATTAACTACATGTGCTTCATCTAGACAAAACAACCTCAGATGATACTAAATGATACTGTGTTGGCTCATCAGATCATCAGAGGCCTTCAGTATCTCCTCAGTTCACATTATTTACACACAAATGGTCATTTTTGGCCATTTTAAAATCTCCAAACAAATTCTGAGCTATGTGATTTTATTTTAAAACGTGCTTCTTAATTCAGATATGTTTTGCATTTATTTTGAATACAGAATATATTAGATTTTAATAACCTTAAAGCTACTTAAGGGGGAAATAAAAGGTTATAAATGGCTTTATTTTATTTAAATGTGTGTGTGTGTCATTCAGTCATCCAGACTGAACAGAAGCTACTGTAACAGATCAGTGTGGTCGGCACACAAAGGTCGAGTCTTGGCACATAAAACAGTTGGAGGCCTGGAGGCCTGAACACTGCACCCTTGTGTCGCTGCTCTTTCACTGGCCTCCCTGTGGCCCCTCACTGTCACACACCGGGTGCCAACTTTTACACCAAGTCGAGAAACCAGTCGGGGGGGAAAAAACAGCGGTGGAATTACTGACAGTCAGATCTGTTTGGGAATGCTGAAGCCGTGATGTGTTGGCAAGATGAGACTCTTTGTGTCTCCTTTCTTTCTTTCTTTCTTTCTCTCTCTGTTTGGAAACCTTCCCGGTGCAGCAGCTGCTGCTGGCTGTGTGGCTGAAGATGATTGGATTAATCCTGTGGTGGGTTAGTTCACTTTGGGCCAGGTGCTGCCATGGGATCCTCCTCAGGCTGAAAATCTCCCTTTTAAACACACACCCTTTTTTAAATCCTCACGTGGTCAGCAGTCTGTTTACCTGCAGGAGCCACTTCAGTGACCGCAGGACATTTCATTCTTTCCGTGCACATTACAGGAAGTGCAGCTGAAGGAGAGGAAGGTTTAAAGTTTAAAGTTGGCAGGTTTTTTTATGTTAAAGAAAAAATAGATTGACATTTTGGAAAATTCGCTTTCTCGCTAAAGCACAGGGCCCGATGATATTTGAGAATAAAATGGGATTAAAGTTTGTACAGGTTGATGAAATAAATTAAAGTGCATTAAGGCGCCAGTGAAAGGCCAGTCAGTGGCTCGAGTATTTGGGAGCTGACTGCGACAGTAGATCCAGATGATCAGTGTCGACTGTACAAAGCGCTTCACATCGCAGTAACTGACCATCTGCCTCCTCACTCTGATTTGGATAAACCCGTCTTACACAACTTTTTTTCCTTCTCAGACAGACAAGTTGTGATAATTCCTCTGGATTACTGTTAAATAACTCCCACTGTCTGTCTCCGTCTTTAAACAACGTGAAAAAGTCCTTTACTGTGCTGCGATTCGTAAAAGATAAAATGCTAATTATATTTACAAACACTTAGGATGAAACCATTAGACAAAGAAGTTCTCAAGCAGCAATCGGACTCACAGAACTCTTACAAATCATAAAAATCTATTCTAAAACCAGTAAATGGCAGCAAGGACGTGGTGTGAAATGGTCGTGTGTGTGTGTGTGTCCCCGTGGTAAAGGCAGGTGGTGGTCCCCGGCAGGTGGGTCCCCAGGGCGCAGGTAAGGTCTCCCTAGGCTGGTGGGTGGTGGGTCCTTTGTGTTGGTGGTGGTGGTGGTCCCTTTAGGCCAAGTAGGTGGGTAACCTCAGGCTGGTGGTGGGTCCCCAGGGCAGGTCCCTCAGGCTGGGCAGGGTGGTGGTGGTCCTTAGGCAGGTGTGGTGGTGGTCCCTAGGCAGGGAAGGGGAAACCCAGTGGAAAGCAAGGTGGTTCCTGTGGGTGCGGTGGTCCCGTAAGGTCCCCGTGTGGTGGTCCTTGTGCGTCCCTGGTGGTCCCCGCGTCCCTTTGTCCCTGCGGGCAACCCCGTGTCCCCTGTGCGTCCCCGTGTGTGTGTGCGTCCCCGTGTGTGTGTGTGTGTGTGTCCCCTTGTGTGTGTGCGTGTGCGTGTGTGCGCGTGTCCCCGTGTGCGTGTGTCCCCGTGCGTCCCCGTGTGCGTGTGTCCCCGTGCGTCCCCGTGTGTGTGCGTCCCCGTGCGTCCCCGTGTGTGTGTGTGTCCCCGTGCGTCCCCGTGTGTGTGCGTCCCCGTGCGTCCCCGTGTGTGTGTGTGTGTGTGTGTGTGTCCCGTGTCCAAATACATCTTATTCCTTTGTGCCATAAATCTGAGTTGTTCAAAAACACTGAAAAAATTCACTGTGTGAAAAACTGATCTGACAAGTAACTACAGCTGTCAGACAGATGTAGTGGAGTAAAAGGTACAACATGTATATTTTTTAAACTTATTCTTTATTTGGTTAGTTCTCACATCCCCTTTCACATTAAACATATTTCAACATAGTTTACAGTTTGCTTTACAAGGTGGTACAATATAAGGTCTAATATATCCAAACAATTTAACATGAAAATATGTATAAAAATAAATCGGAACAAGTAAAAAAAAATCGTAAATAACACTATAACGTCAAAATAAAACTAAAGTTCACCTTACACAGGCATACACATTCAGTCCAGTATACACAGGAAAATATCCTGTGTATCTTGTCTCAAGTCATATTAGACGACCTCAGTGTTTCACCTGCAGTCCAGTTCCTTACTAAATATATGATAATATATATATTTGCATCTGAGGTGTAGTGCAGTACAAGTATAAAGTGGCATAAAATGGAAATACTCAAGTAAAGCACATGTACTTTAAATTTGTACTAGGTTACATTCCACTACTGCAGTAAGTCAGGAATGAAACACTAGAGGGCGACACTGCAGCATCAAACAGCCTCTCTGCTGCATGAAATCATCTTTTTCTTTTTTAAATATAATCAATGTAAAGACTCAACCAAACACCATAATGTACAAACACCAAGCCCAGTTTTAATATATTGTTTCGTGCATATTGTAAAAACTATATCCATTATTAGATAATTGTCTCTGTGCCACTTTTTGGATATTTTAGAACAATTTCAAGTGCTGATAAACACCTTCAAAAGTGAAATCTAATAGCCAGAACAATGAGATTTATCATAGTGGGAGCAGTGTTTATAAACTGAAAATATTTATTTTTAAACATAAACTAAAGACCCATCTATTTAGTGGCTTTTATGTTTTATAATTTTATGGTTTCATTATTTATGCTTAATTTTTTATTCTATTTTTATCAACATTTTACTGCTGATTACTATTATTTATTTTAATCATTTATTTCTTGTTAACATTTTGTTTAGTATTTCATAATGTTTTTTTTTATTGTTTTTACTGCTTGTATTATCTTTTTATTATGCTTTTTTGGTTGTTTTGGCGTGCATCAGTCTCTAAATCCATTTTTAACATCCTACGTTTTGTCAGTCGCTTGTAAAGCACTTTGCTATATAAATACATTTCTCTGTAAGTCAAAGTAAAACCATCAGTAAAACACTTCCTGTCGTGTGCAGAGCTGCAGGTTTCCTCCCTGTTTGATTTTCACAGCATGTGTTGTTTTGTAGTTGAATTTTTCATGAAAACTCCTGCTGTGGGAGGATTTACCTTTTGTCAGTTACATAATAAAATAAGATAAAATAATTACTCTTAATGCACATGTTTAACATTAAACCGACGTGTTTTGGTCTTAAGGACTCGACGGTGTGCAGCATAAATACTGCAGTGAATTAAAGGCATCTTGTTTTCTGTTTTTCCTCCTGCTGTTAAGTTAGTATGAAGCTGCTCAGGTGACGTCGTTATATGTTCAGTCATCTCGTGCTTCAAAATGCTTCACATCAGTCCAGCTGCACGGAGGAAGCAGCCTGCAAACCCTGAAGAGGAATACTTTTTTAACAAAAATATCATTTAAAAACCAAATCTTAAACCACAGATTTTAAAATGTAAGAACAACAAACTGACCTTCTGTTTGAAGCAGAGCAAGATTTTTTCACCATTGACCTCAGATACAGAAAAAGTGACTTTTTAATGATTGAAACATGAAGTTCGGTCTGACTGCTGCCGTTTACATCCTGATCATCGCAAGACGCATGGTGAGTTATCAACAATAATCTGCCACAATTCATTTTATCCAAAGAAAATATAATTTATTTATGTAATTGTCTCTACATTGGCTATGCAAGTTTAGCAACAGATCTATTGTAAATAACATTATGTAAACTAAGGTGTGCCACAAATTACAGGTAAATTAAATTAACCTACGTTAATCTTTCAGGTTGGGTCGACTCATCCAGAATGTTCAATTGTTCTTCATCTGCAAGAGAAAGAAAACGAGTGTAAACTGAAGATGAAGACGACCGCTGCAGCATCACTGCAGTCAACTAATAACAACTGCAGGTAACTGATCCTGGATACAAATGTCTGTCTGTGAGGAAGGAAGGAAGGAAGGAAGGAAGGAAGGAAGGAAGGAAGGAAGGAAGGGGTGTGGGATGGAGTGAGCTGTTGGCCGGCTGCCTCTGAAGGAGAGACAGTCTCCGTCCTCTGCCGCTGCCGAAGCCTGAAACTCCTCCAGGTAAACACCATTACATCGTACACGCACACACCAACAGGTAAACACCATTACATCGTACACGCACACACCAACAGGTAAACACCATTACATCGTACACACACACACCAACAGGTAAACACCATTACATCGTACACACACACACCAACAGGTAAACACCATTACATCGTACACACACACACCAACAGGTAAACACCATTACATCGTACACGCACACACCAACAGGTAAACACCATTACATCGTACACACACACACCAACAGGTAAACACCATTACATCGTACACACACACACCAACAGGTAAACACCATTACATCGTACACGCACACACCAACAGGTAAACACCATTACATCATACACGCACACACCAACAGGTAAACACCATTACATCATACATGCACACACCAACAGGTAAACACCATTACATCGTACACACACACTAAAAAAGTCTCTAAAGTGGTGTTTTTAATATCAGATCACCTGTCAAGAACATGACATTTCTCTATCAGCTATTGCGGGTTGAATTTAACAATTAAAATATATTTTCTGTCAATTTTATCTCCCTACACAATGGTCTAAATTCAGTTTAAAAGCCTTCTTTACAATGTCAAGAATATATAGTGTTGGAGAAATATTTAAAATCTTTTGTTCTTTTTTTTTTCTTTTACTTAGACTGAAAACAGTAAAAATACTGAGCCTAGAAATACTGTATCTGTATCTGAATAACCCCAAAAAAGCTAACCAAGGGTAATTCTATTCTATTTTTAAAATGTTAAATCCTCGTCAGGTTATAAACAACACTGAGGACATTACCTCATGAACTTATCACCTCACCTGGTTTTATACAGTATGTATCAGGACCACTGAGGACGTGAGTGTCCTCAGTGGTCCTGATACATACTGTATAAAACCAGGTGAGGTGATAAGTTTAGTATCATAATGTTCCCTGTTTCAGTCCTAAACAAGTGCTTGTTCTAGAAAGTATTTTTGTTTGAACACTTTCAGCTTCCTCCTTTGTCCTGAAACGTTTTCCTCCCAGTTCTCATCACAAGGAGCTGTACAGTCCGAGGATGGAGTCCGCCCAGCCTGCCGTATTACAAAGCCTGTTACCATGAAGTGTTTGAGGAAGATGAAGACATGGGCGAAGAGGTACAGTAGATAGTTCAGTACGCATGCAGTTTTAGTGCAGTTGATCCCATTTCACCAAAGGATTTTATCCAATTCAAATCAATTTTTTTTTTTTTTTTTTTTTTGCTTCTTTATGCCTCTAATTGATCAATATTCCAGAAAAGGTACTTTGATACCCTGAAGCTGATCTACAGCGTTGGATACGGAGTGTCTCTGGCTGCTCTCCTCGTCGCAGCTCTGGTTTTCTGCTGCTTCAGGTTGGTTTATTTTGACATGAGAAAACTCAAACGTTGATCGAGTAATTAAAGTTTCATAATGAAGTGTTTTGACAATATCCCTCTTCATCTCTCAGGAAGCTGCTCTGCACGCGCAACTACATCCACCTCAACCTGTTCGTGACCTTCATGCTCAGAAGTCTCGCTGTGTTCATCAAAGATTCAGTGTTTGCAGACAAAAGCACGGACCACTGCAGTGTCCACAGTAAGGACTCAGTGTGGGTCAGAAACGCTGTAAACAAATTAGGGCTGCAACTAGCGGTTATTTTCACTATCGAGTCATCTTTTTTGATAAATCAATTCATCATTTATTCTTTGAAATGTCAAATGTGTGGAAAAAATGCCAATCACAACTTCCCAGAGCCCAGGAGGACGTCTTCAAAACAGATTGTGTCTGTATTTTGTTTGAGAAAAGTCCAAAACCCAAAGTTATTCACTTTAATATCATATATGACAAAGAGAAGCTGTAAATCATCTCTGGAACCTGAGAAATTGTAGCATTTTTCCCACTATTTTTGATTGATAAATGACTGAAACGATGAATCAATTATCAAAATTGTTCCAGATTATTTTTCTCTCAATTAATCAACTAAACATTTCAGCTCTAAAACAATATAAAAATACACACACACACACACACACACTTACCAACCCCCTTGGACTGAATTGACTTGAATTGACATCACTGTACTACTGTACATTCTGCACTTTATGTATACTTTCTGTATATACTGTAAATATTCATATACCCTGTATATTTATATTCATTGTTATTTTACTGCTTATGCACTTCTGCTTAGATGCTATCTGCATTTCGCTGCCTTGTACCTGTAACATGTGCAATGACAATAAAGTTGAATCTAATCTAATAAATATGCCACTAGATGTCGCACTAGCACCAGCATCTCGGACCAAAACAAATCGGCACGTTGGCAACACCTCCCCCTAACCAGAAATCCACCAGACTCCATTGTCAAAAACGCAAATTTTACCTCGCAGATCGTAAAACACAATCCAAACTTGACAAACAAAATAAAACTCACCAAATCCGCTTATGAATAAATAGTAATAGTAAATATTCAACTAAAGTGAAACATTTGCATATATAACCATTTATTTTGCAAGAAAAATAAATGGGCAAAACCCCTCGGTATCCTCACCCCTCAAAAACATACATTTTTCTTGCATTTTAATTAGTTTTTTTGTGATGTCTGTGGTGTAAAAACGTCCTACATCGTGTCGTCGCAGCTCCGGTGCAAAGCAGCAGTGACGTTCTTCCACTTGTGTGTTTTGTCCAACTTCTCCTGGCTGCTGGTGGAGGGTCTGTACCTGCAGACTCTGCTGCTCTTCGCCTTCACTTAGACCAGGAAGCTGTTCTGGATCTACGCCACCATCGGCTGGGGTGCGTTGTGTCATTTAGATGCGTTTGTGTCCAATTCACCTGTATTGATCTTTTTATTTTTGCTGGTCTGATCGAGTGGCTGTTTTTGTAGGTACCCCATCAGTGACCATTGTAATCTGGGCCCTGATGAAAAGGCAACTTGACAATGAGGGGTGAGTAATATGTCAAATATTTAGTTATTTCACTTTAAATGTTAATGCATGATGTTTCTGTATGTGCAGGTGTTGGGACAACCTGGAGAGCCGCTTGTGGTGGACAATCAAGATTCCCATCCTGCTCTCTCTTTGTAAGCACATGTTCTGCCTACATCTCTTCACCTCATTTGCCCCAAAACAAAAAAATTCTGGGCTCATAAGTGAGAACATCATCCAGAGGAAGTTTGATTAGGTCCAGACCATTTTGGATTAGCTCAACATTTTGGGAAATGCTCTTATTTGCTGTCATGCCGAGAGTTAGATGAGAAGATTGATATCACTCTCACGTCTGTACACAAAGTACTGAGCTAGAGCCAGGAGGCTGTTAGCTTAGCTTAGCTTAGCTTAGCATAAAGACTGGAAGCAGAGGGAGACAGCTAGCCTAGCACGTAACTTCCCATAAAACCACATTTCTGTTTATGTACAGAACACGACACAATGTTTTAATTAATAAGCTTTAGAGGAGTTGGTAGACATGACGCTACAGCCATCAGACGGTTAGCTTCGCTTAGCACAGAAAAGTTAGCCTGGCTCTGTTCAAAGGTAAATACTTAAAGTATAATGTGTTTAATTAGTGAGCTTTAGAGCCAGGCTAGCGGTTTCCCCCTGTTGCCACTCTTTATGCTAAGCTAAGCTAACCATGCTGCTGGCTCTAGCTTCATATTTAATGTATAAACATGAGAGCGGCATCAATCTTCTCATCTAACTCTCGGCAAGAAACCGAATAAGAGCAAAGCTGCTTAATGTAATAACTAACTGGCAGCATTATTGTCAACAAATCTCCTTTATACTGTACTTTCTGACAGTTCAGTATCGACTGTGTGTTATTTGATCCACAGATGAACCTTGTGATCTTCCTGAACATCAGTAGGATCATCGTTCAGAAGACAAAGGCCACACATGTGAACCAGAATGAGACACATCTGTACAGGTAAGACTTTGTTATTGACTCACCTGTTTATTCATTATTCTCACATGTTCAGTCTTTGACCTTCCTCTGCTGCCCTCTGCAGGAGACTCGTTCGCTCCACTCTGCTCCTCATCCCTCTGTTCGGCGTTCACTACGTGGTGTTCGCACCGTTTCCAGAACATGTTGGCGTCGGGCCTCGACTCTACTTTGAATTAGTTTTAGGCTCCTTCCAGGTACCAGATCTGTCATACCACTCATTCAAAAGACGGTTATTTAGTGTACAAGTGTTGCTGCATGTTTAAATGCTTGAATGTTTTTGGTAAAAGTTATTAGGGCTGCAACTAATGCTTATTCTTCTCATTATCGATAGATCTGATTATTTTCTTCTTTGCTCGTTTTAATTTCCCAATGTGATGTCTTCAAATGTCTTGTTTTGTCCAGTCAACACTCGGTTTACTGTTGTATATCTGTAAATCCTCACATTTGAGAAGCTGGAACCAGCAAATGTTTGGCTTTTTTAATTGAAAAATAGTTTGTTTTCTACCAGATATGATGTAATTACTAACTTGGGTTTTTCGTGTTCTGTCAGGGTTTTGTTGTCGCTCTGTTGTACTGCTTTCTAAATGGAGAGGTGAGCTACGTTTGCACAATAAAGCACAACTTCATCAGTGTTGGGTTTGTCAAAATTAACAGCATTTTAAAAAATAAATAAATTGTTTGTATTTCAGGTCCAAAAAGAAATCCAGAGGACGGTGAGAAGATGGTGGCGACGGCCGGAGACGAAAACGAATGCCATCAATCTTCCAACACAAGAATGTGTCCCGTGACGTCCATATTTCATATTCACTTTATCCTCCTCTACTTACATTGTTTTGTGTTGAAATGTGGTTAATCACTAAATATACATATTGATTTATTTTGTCTCTAAATGCACCAGTTGGCTCACACTTCCTATTTGTTCACTCTTCATTAGTGCTGCAGTGTGTGTTGATGTTAGTGGTTGTCGTTTTTTTTGTCTGTGGTGAACATAAAATCATAAAGAGAAGAATAATAAGATTTACACTGGAGGTTGTTAATTTAGCATTGGGCATGTGCAGAGTTCTTGTAGTGCTTTCAAAGAATCATGTCACATGACTTTAAACAGGGTAAATATAAACGATGCTTCTGCATCAGGCTGACATCTAGTGGTCGAAACGTCACAGTACAGCAAATACAAAGTGCGCTTTATTTCAGGATATGAGCTCATAAATACATGATCTCCACTAACTTCTTAACCGGTTTTTTTTAATACACATTCTTCAAAAGTTACAGCAGCTGTTTATGTAAAAGCAAAACTACACGTGATTAGTTTAAAGTCCCAGATTTCTTATAGTTTATCAAAATTAATCGGGGCGTAAACGGCTTTTTACAAAAATTAGTTTGTGTTCATTTGTCCTCTATAAGCAGATAATAAACATGTAATAAATTATTTGTAACACTATAATGTAGTTATAAGCAGATATAAGGACATTTTAAAGTTTTTATTAATGTACAGTAACAAGTCAACAATGTAGGTGTATATAAATATAGTTTATTGTTATGTAAAGTAGATTAAATTACAGATACGTGCATCAGTTCATATCTGAGCTGTGACTCGTCCCGTTGGCAGACCTCCTGTGTAAACAGCCATAGACGCCCCATCAGAGACCTCAGGGGCCCCCAGGTACAAAGAAACACAGAGTAGGCATGAATGAATCTGCGGAGGAGCTTCAAAGTAAATCCTTCTGATGAAACGAATTCCAGGACGGCTGGTTTGACTATCAGAGGGCGCTGAGTTTGATGAGTCCAGTTTCTGACAAAGTGGGAACCTTCAGCGCTGCAGGAGTTTAAAAAGTGTCTCCACGAAGTAGAAAAAAAAGGAATCCCACCTCCCCTTTCTCGCCTCTGAATGGTCTAACCCACTGGTTCACATGGCACCCCCCCCGTGTGTGTGTGTGTGTGTGTGTGTGTGTGTGTGTGTGTGTGTGTGTGTGTGTGTGCATGCATGAGTGTATGTTGTCTTTGCCTTATATAGTGCAGAGTTATCCGGCTGCACTGCTTTGGGACGGTGAGATTAGACTGCAGCCAAAGTTTGCTCCGCACAATCTGTCCGTCTTTGTTCTCCTGTTGTGATAAGAAATACAAGGACGCATCCTCTGCTGCACAGCCATCACTTCCTGCTGCCTCTCTCCAGTTTTACAGCGTGTCGGGCCGCTCTGAAAGGGACAAAATGAATGGCACAATGGATGGGATCTACGACCACGCTCCTCATGACGGGTCCTTCATGTTTACCTCTGAGTCTGTGGGAGAGGGACATCCCGGTGAGTAGAGGACTCCCCTCTCTCCATGCAGCGTTTCATCTGCTGCTGCTGCACGTGGTGAATGAGGAGTCGTGGTTACCATGTGTTAAACTCTTTTATGTTTCAGTGATCAGTGATGCCTTCGAGGAATGTGCACAGTCCTGAGCGGAGCATGGGGGACACTGTAGAATAAAAAGCAGTTTGATGAGCCTCGCAGCTCTGATTTACGGTGCAAAAAAGTATTTAGAGCACGAATCCTGGACTGGAAAAAGAAAGTTGCCCTCTGCAGCTGTAATTCATTTTAAGATGAACGTTTTCAGTTCCCCTGCAGCTTTAAAAATGTGAGTTAACTGAACTTAATTTGAATGATTAGTTCAAAGTCATCTCAAGAGTTTTGTTGACTGAACTTGAGAAAACAAGTTCAATAAACTTTATTATTGAGTTGAATCAACAACTTGTTCAGCCACATTCACAAATGTTACAGACAGTTTTGCTTTGAGGAAGTTATTCATTTGACATGAAGAACACAACATGCAATCAGTGTTGGCCAAAAAAATGAACGAACGATTCTTTTCTACTGATTCTTTTGTGAGTTCAGTTCGTACCAGGTCTGCACTGGCACGTACTGCCTTCAGGAAATCCATATGCACGCACTCTAAAGTCGGACACTGACAAAAGCTCTCGCCTTTGCTAAAAGTTTTTGCTAAAATCGACACTTGCACATTATGAGACCATGAGCTTCTGTAGCTGCTGTAAAACTCCACAAACACTGTTGCAACAATCCCACTTTTAGTTTATAGATGTTCAACTGCAGTTTAACTACTGTCTACTGCAGGCAAGAGACAATATTCAAGACTTTTGTAATGCTTTTTTTTTTCAAGAGCTGCAGAAATCCTGTGCGTAATAATGTTATGCTGCAACTGAATGTTTAGTTCTGACTGTTGTGACAGTAAAGCAGATCTGTCCAGACCACCGGAGAGGTCTGATCGGCTGGTATAACAGCCACACGTCACTTCATGTCATTTATGTTTAACTCGGTATATAAGTAATGCATCAACAGACACAGAGGGCAGTAATCTCCAGGACTTTTTACATTATCAGGTGTTTTGTAGTGTGGTGGGTTTAATCTGCTAATAATGTGGATACCACAAGTCTCAGCTGACGTGTAGGACTGCAACTAACAGTTACTTTTGTTATCAGTTAATCTGCGATTTTATTTTTTGACCAGTCGAATAATCATTTGGTCTATGGTTTGTCCAAAACCCAAAGACATCCAGTTTACTGTCACATCTGACAAAGAAAAGCAGCAAATCCTCTCATGCGAGAAGCTGAAACCTGAGAAAATTTAGCATTTTTTCACTGTTTTAGTTTGATAAATAACTGAAACGATTAATCGATTGATCAAAAGTAGGTGCCGATTATTTTTCTGATTATTAATCGACTAATCATTTAAACCTTTGGAGGCCACTGTTGCGCAATACACAGGTAATCTTACTGCAACTTTGTGCACCTCCTTCTCCAGTGGTGTCAGAGAGTAGACGTATCGACGCCGCAGAGTAAAAAACAATCCTTAAAAAAGTACTCAAAGTATTAAAAGCAAAATGTACATAAAGTACTCGTTGTCTGGGCAGTTAACTGCTAAAGCCCTGATCTTATAAAGATGTTTCTGTCTATAATTTAGTCCTAAAAACCTGAATCTAAAACTTAAAACAAGAACAAGCTGTTTATAATATTTCAACTTGTTTTTAATTTAAATCAGCTTGTTTTTAAAAAAGTGTCTGTAGCTTAAAACGAGCGAGAACAAGGCAGGTTGCTGCACTAGAATAACGAAAAATTAATCTTAATTTTGGGGAAAAAACAAGTTGCTTTGCATTGAAAACAGGCTGTAATATTCTTACTACTGGCTTAAGGACTCTGTTACGGACTAAAATGATGATGAATAATGTGTTTTGTGTGGAAAAATGGAAAAAGTTGTCCGATAAATGTAGTACAGTAAAAAGTACAATCTTCGCGTGTGAAACGACGGCGTGGCGGTGCTCTGACGATGAGTGTAACATGTCACACTGGCTGCATTCACCAAGCCGAGGCTATTCATAGGGCCGCAGCTGCTAATAGGAGTGATGTGCAGTGCTCTCTCTGATGGAAGCGGTGAAATGTGATATTTTCAGGCTCGGCCCGGATGAGGAATGAGACGTGCAGCAGGAGGTCACACGAGGAAACACACAGTGATCCAGATATCGATCCAGATATCGATGTGTTTAAATCCTCGTCTTGTTTTTCCAGATAAGATTTGTGACCAGATCAGTGATGCAGTGCTGGACGCTCACCTGAAGCAGGACCCGGATGCCAAAGTGGCCTGTGGTGAGTTAACATTGAGTTTCGCTACAGTACATGATCACCTTTCACAACAGATTTTATACAAAGGGAAGAAAGTATTTCTATACTTTTCTTTTTTCTTTTATTTAAGATTTTGCACGTTAGAGACACGGGTGAAGTTGCTACACCTACCCTCCAAACTGTTAGTGACTTATACACATATTTTGACAGACAGACAGGTGAACAGTCAGGTAGATCGAGCTGAAGATGGAGTCAGATGGAGAGAAAATGAGAGTCTGGGAGGATAAATGAGTAAAATAACAGAAGAGATGGGGGGAAAACAATGGCTGTAGTGAAAAATAAATAAATGCAAAGACTTTATTTACTTTTCTCTAGCTGACAACTTACCTACCTGATGATAGAACTTCTTGATTCAACTTTTCACCCCCCCCCCCAAAAAAAAAGAGAGAAAAAGAAAGGAGGAAGCTCTTCTCGATGCCTTTTATATCAGAACTTTTCTCTTGAAGCTGTTCAGGATGCTCCACAGTCAGGAGCGAAAGTGGTGAACACTCACATCTGTGTGTGTGTAAACATGTTGTTAATTTAATAAAAAGAAAAATGAAAGCTGAGTGCGCCACTTATTTGTGAATTCAGTTAATACGTATTATGTATTATTTGCAGGCACTGTTTGAGCCTGATCTGGTTTACAGGCATCTTTAAAGGGGAACTCCACCAATTTCACACATCAGTCTGTTTCATTCACACTGGGGACGCGTCCACACCAACTTACTGAAATAGCCAATTTTGTCCCCGTCGCTTTTTAAAAGCCTAATTTGTTAAAAATGTTCTGAAAAGTAGCACCAAGAAATGTTAACTAACAAATGAGACCGCTTTGAGAAGAAAGATTTATTTGCACAATGATAATAAACATATAATGCAATTTAAATATAGGAGAAACATGCACATTGTCCAATGATGCACATGGTTACTTGTACGGTCGACGTTGTGCGTTTTATGCTGAGTATTTTCGCATTGTTGACTCTTTAGTAGCCGAGGCTATGTCCTAAAATAAAACATGGCCTAAAATCTCACATGTTGAAGACCGTTTAAAAACCGTGTCCCCTCCACTTCTCAACACAAAGTGACGCCCTTACTACTGCATATGTGAAACAAGTAGTATGCAGCCTTCAGTGTCTCAGAGGGAGCTGTGTGAAGTCTGACAGTCCTCAGGTGATGTCACTCGAGTCAGCGTCGGTCGTGGTTGAAGACTACAAGTTTGAAGATGAAACAAATCTGTTGGTGTGGAGTTAGAAAGAGGTGAGCTCACCAGACCTCTGCAGCCCGCTGCTCATCTCTGCTGCAGGCTACATTAGCCGCTACTAGCATAACACACCTGAATCTCTGATGGAACTCTCTGCGGTTGAGTTGCATTCTGGGTAATGTAGGCGCCAGGTTTTGTGGAATTAAAAAAGATATCATCTCTGGTTCTGCTGCATCGATTTTGATGCTTTAAAACAAACAAACCTGTCCATCGTGAGACAAACAGTTACATGAATGGAGTACTGTTTTACATCATACTGCCACAACACACCACTGTGTAAGTATTTACTCTTCTGATGTATGAAATTGTGAAAACAGAAAAAAAAGTGTTAAAAACAAATAATTTCAAATAAATGTTTCCAGTCGTCAGGAGGAAGTGTTTAATAAATCTTCCAGCTGCTGAGAAAAGCAAAACTTTAAGGTACCGAGACAAACAGTGTGACGTCCTCTTGTGTGTGTTCAAACAGAGACGGTGTGTAAGACCGGCATGGTGCTGCTCTGTGGCGAGATCACGTCCAGAGCCAACGTGGACTACCAGAAGGTGGTGAGAGAAACCATCCGAGATATCGGCTACGACAGCTCAGACAAAGGTGAGAGGAGCCAGATGTTTCCACCTCTGCAGCTGTTCCTTTAACAGTTATTTTGAATGTATGTGCATGAGTGAAAACATCCCTCTGGACGTTTTATACACACGAACCAAACGATGCGATATCAGTCAGGAGTTGTACTTTCTTTAATGTAAAATGAGTTAATTCTGCCCTTCTCCTCGTCTGTGCAGGCTTTGATTATAAGACCTGTAACGTGCTGGTGGCCCTCGAGCAGCAGTCCCCTGATATCGCACAGGGAGTTCATATTGATCGTCTGGAGAGTGACATTGGAGCTGGAGACCAGGTCAGCTGGAAAAACACATTTGGACTTTGGAGAACATGTCGTCACAAAATGATGCTGTTATTCACAGAAATGCTTGAAGAGACTGAAAAACACAGAGTCAAAGTCAACTTAAAGATCATTAAAGACCATTCTGTCGAGTCAATTGAGTCCAACTCTTTTTCTATATTCAATAGAGGACATTAACTATTAAGCACCACAGTGCAGAAATACTCTGTTACAAGTAAAAGTCCTGCATTCAAAACTTTACTTAAGTAAAAGTATAAAAGTATTAGCATTAAACTATACTTAAAGTACTAAAGTGAAAGTACTCATCATGCAGAATGGCCCATTTCAGAATAATGTTTATTATATTATTGGATCATAATTAGTTTAATGTTGCAGCCGGTAAAGGTGGAGCTGCTTTATATCCTGCTGGGTAGCTTAATCCATAATAATACATCATGATTTATTAGTTGATTTATATTTTGTATTAGTAATCTGGATCTGAAAAGTAACTAGTAACTAAAGATGCTAATAAATGTGGTGGAGTAGACGTATAAATTAGCATAAAATGGAAATACTCAAGTAAAGTACAAGTACCTCAGAATTGTACTTAAGTATTTCCACCTCTGCAAACAGGACAAAGATATTTACGACAACATAACTTATCCATTGTATCTCTGCTGGTTCTGTGAGGACAGGGTCTGATGTTTGGATACGCCACCGACGAGACGGAAGAGTTCATGCCGCTCACCGTCGTCCTCGCCCACAAACTCAACACCAAGATGGCCGAACTGAGACGCAACGGGACCGTCCCCTGGCTCCGCCCGGACTCCAAGACACAGGTGGGATCCAAACACAAACTCTACTGCAGTATAGACGGGATTCAAATGAACATAAAAAGTGCTGATACACTCAGTTGGTTTGTGTTATTTACTGTGGCATGCACATACAAGTCAGCCCAAATGGACTTTGTCAGACTTTAACTTCTTACGTTACATTGAAAACAAAGAAGTTTATCTCCTGTCTTTAACTCTGCAAATAAAATCTGCCACAATAAAGGTTCTTTTCCTCAGAAATTAAACATTTTTCTAAAAAGGTGTTGCCCTTAAATCATCACAGAATGAGCAAAGAAAACATGAAATGGACTTCATCTTCAGTCTGACTTAAATCACATTAGAAACAAAGTCTTTTCTCTTCAGGACACCTTTAAACCTGCCTGTTTCTAGAGCTGATGGTGATGAGATCTGGATGTCCGTAATCTTTCCTTTAAACATCAGGAAGCATCATAAATATTAAACTGTAAACACTGCACACTGAATCAAACAAAAATAAAGATTTCACCTCACTAATTCAGGGACGTCCATGTAAAATATCCCATTTTAAGATCTTTCAGGCACATTCACAAGTCTGTTCTGAAGTTGAATCATCCCACATTTATGTCTGATGTTTGGAGGTATCTGTCTCATATCTGCTGGTGTAAATTTATGAACTTCTAATCTAGTTTCTGTTCATGTAACCCCCAGAAGTATAATCTGGACTGGACACACACAAGACTTACTGTATACAGGTGTGTATAAGTACAGAATCCCAGATCACCTTCTGACTGAACTAATAACCTCCTTAAAAGTCAGACGCTTTTCCAAAATAAAAGCTAAATATTTGTATATACACACATGCTGTAAACCACAGAGGAAACATCAGATTTATATGGATCAAAACATCTTTAAAGTGCACGTAAAGCAAAAATAAATGTGTTCTGAGTTTGTCACACCACAGAAAAATGTGTTATCAACCACCCAGCCAAATTTGAATGATTAATTATTATTATTCGTTTCTGTTCCTCACATATCTCTGCTGCTGTGAAACTGAAATTTTCCCTTGGGGATAAATAAAGAGCTACCAATCATCAAGGATATAAAATCAGGTTTCAAAATCGTGAAAAAATAAGCAGTATTCTCTTCTCTGAAACGCTGGAGGCGCTGGTAGATAACTTTACTGAACCACTGAGCCGACGTGCGTCATGGAGTCATGATTTCACAAAAATGGTGAAAAACAGTTTAACGGTCTATCTCCATAATGTGTTTAGAAGCAACTCTCTGAATTCCCTTCACACAGACTTTAAATTCAGGGATATGGTGGTTTGTGAGGACGTCGAGCCAGCGGTTCTCGCTGTGTTTGTAGTTACTCAGTAGTAGGCGGGGCGGTGACAGTGACCTCCAGAATGTGCTTACCAGCAGACACCAACCGGAGCACGCTGGTATGCAACATCCGAGCTGGGACACACCTTTCCAGTGACCGGCCACAGACGTATTGTGTTGCTGCACATGCGAGACTCCCAACACTCGGGGGTCTTCATCTGCAAGGGCTGAAATATGAAAAGAGGAAGTTTGTCTTTAAATGTGGAAACATAAAGAGGATATTTTGAGCTTCTTGTTGTGGCTTACAGGCTCACTTTACATGCCTTAACGCAGGAGTTAAATAGGCAGAACAAAATGTAATATCTCCAGTAAATATGCTAAAATTCCTCTCCTCCACCTTCTCTGCGCTCCCATCCAGGTGACGGTTCACTACACCCAAGAGAACGGAGCCGTGATCCCCAAGAGGGTTCACACCGTCGTGGTCTCAGTGCAGCACGACGACCACGTGAGCCTGGAGGAGCAGAAGACGGTCCTGAAGGAGAAGGTCATCAAGGCCGTGGTGCCGTCGAGGTACCTGGATGAGAACACCACCTACCACCTGCAGCCCAGCGGACGGTTTGTGATCGGGGGACCACAGGTAAAGGTCTTAAGGTAGCCGTGAACGTCCCTTAACCAGAGGATGATGAGGCCAAAACTCCTGCAACACCTGTAGTATCTTCATGTTGTTATTTAGTGGGTCAAGTTGTACCAGAAATACTTCAGTGTGCACAAGATGTGAAGATGCAAACATAACATGAAGATTCGGTGCTCTAAACCTTATTATTTCTGAAACAACTGTTCGATTACACACTTAGCTGATTTGCAGGAAATTAATCGATTGTTTAAATCATTTTAGTGAGAGAAAATGCAAAACATTTGTTGTTTTCAGCAGCTCAAATGCAAGAATGTGCTCTGTTTTATATCATTTTAAAGAGGATATCTTTGGATTTTGGACAGTTTTGACGTCATCTTGAAATTATTGAGCATTTTTCTTTATTTCCTTACATTTTATGAACTAAATTAATAATCTGTTATTTGCAAAAATGAACATATAGTCTCAATAATGAGACTGTTAATTGCAGCTCTGAATCATTCTTTTCTATGTAAGAATGTCCACTTCTACAGATATAATTCAACAAGATCTATTATGTTTATGCAGCTGCACATTTCACATTTATACAACCTTTATTTAGTTAGTTAAGGACCTAAAATGAAGAAAATACAGAAAATAATACAAGATACTGAAGGACTGTAATATTTAACAATCACAGCTGTTGCATAAGCAAGAGGAGGAAATGTAAATGTTAGTGTGATTCTCTGTCAGGGTGACGCTGGAGTGACGGGCAGGAAGATCATCGTCGACACGTACGGTGGTTGGGGGGCCCACGGGGGCGGGGCTTTCTCCGGGAAGGACTACACCAAGGTGGACCGCTCCGCTGCCTACGCTGCCCGCTGGGTGGCCAAGTCCCTGGTGAAGGCCAGACTGTGCAGGAGGGTGCTGGTTCAGGTGGGATCGCTCTCCAAACAAGTCCTTTTTCACTGTTTTTATGCTTTTTCCTGAAGCTCAGAGGAAAAACAGTTTAACCCTTAACCTGACGACTGATACACAGAACCTGGCACCTTGTTTTAATGTGGCTCAGCTGTAATTATGGAAGATCAAGTTCACACTTTAGAGTTTTATCAGAGGAGTTTACACAATCACAGGAGATATTTTACCGTTGATTTATCTTAACAACTTGGCTGACACTATTTAAACCACTTCACTACTCTAAGTAAATCTATAACCTATATTGTATGGCCAAAAGTATGTGGACACAGTCCGTTTTTGTCCAGTTCTGTGTCGACGCTTTCTCCCTTTCCTGTTTCATCTTGACAATGTTTCTGCACACAAAGCAGCTCCATAAAGAAATTGTTTTCCCAGTTTAGTGTGGAACAGAGTCCTGACCTCAACCCCATCCAACACCTTTGTGATGCACCTTTGCGCAGACTGTGAGCCAGACCTGATCAGTGTTAAACCTCACTGATGCTCTTGTGTCTGAATCCCTGCAGCAGGTTCAACATCTGGTGGAAAGACTGAAACCAGCAGCAGCAGTTTTGTAATTGGTGTCTGGTGTCCACATACTTTTGGCCTTGTAGTGGATCTTGTGCAAGGACAAATCCCAACTCTTAACCCTGAGCATGGTCTAAAAACCAGATTACTATTATAGCTGAAACTCTCTCTTCTACGAGCCGTCAGAGCTTTCCTCTCATCTGTATTTCCAGGTGGCGTATGCGATCGGAGTCGCCCACCCACTGTCCGTCTCCCTGTTCACCTACGGCTCCTCTCAGAGGAGCGAGAAGGAGCTGCTGCAGATCGTCAACAAAAACTTTGATCTGAGACCCGGTGTCATCGTCAGGTCAGCATTAAACTGACGACGCGGCGTCTGCTTTGTTGTTATGTGCAGTATCCTTAACCTTTATTTAACCCGGAGTAAAAGACTAAGTGTCCCGGCACAAATAACACAGTTGCAGACATAAAACAAACAAAGAACAAATTACAGATTTATAAGATATCAAGACATTCTTAATCATTCAAAACATCTACAGCCAGATGTACCTGCGTCCAAGTAAATTAGAGTAACTTTAAATGCGTCCAAGGAGACCAGCTCCTGAAGATTCTGGTGATTTTACAACTGATTCCAAGCCGAAGGAGCTGCAGACTTAAACGCCCTTTTCCCCAATTCAGTACGGACTTTGGGGACAGTTAGATGAAATATGTCCCGGGAGCAAAGACAATAACTTCCCATACTTTTTTTTGTAGGATGTAGACCCGTATAGGTAAGAAGGAAGCAGTCTAAGAACAGCCTTGTTGCTCCTGCTGTGTGTAACTATGCTTCACCCTGTAAGTCATTTCTCTTTACTGTGCTGCAGAGACCTGGACCTGAAGAGGCCAATCTACCAGAAGACGGCCTGCTACGGACACTTTGGCAGGAAGGAGTTTCCCTGGGAGGTCCCCAAGAACCTCAACTTCTAGAGTGTGTGTGTGTGTGTGTGTGTGTGTGTGTGTGTGTGTGTGTGTGTGCGCGCGCAGAGTGTATAGATAGCTGGCCTCGTGCTGGTGTAACCCAGTCTGGCAGCTGGGGGGGTGGGGGTGTAGGGGTGGGTCTGGTGGGGGTGCAGATAACCTCTGATCATTGGACAGTGGGGGGGGTGGGGGGGGTGTCATCTGTAATTTATGACTTCATGAGCTGTTTGGTATTTTGGTCCCATCAGTGTACAGTCACCTGCCTGCAGTTCGTTTCACACTTAAACTGAGAGTTTGTTTCGTGAATGACCAAATTTTGAGGGAGAGCAGCCATGATACGTTTCAGAGCCACTTAAAAGTCTTAAGAAAAAATCGACATTTTTGTTATTGTTGTCAGTACTTTTGGGACTTGCTTCTCTTGACTTGGGACTTGCTTCACTTGACTTGGGACTTGCTTCACTTGACTTGGGACTTGACTTGGGACTTGGCAGTCTTGACTTGGGACTTGCTTCTCTTGACTTGGGACTTGCTTCTCTTGACTTGGGGCTTGCTTCTCTTGACTTGGGACTTGCTTCTCTTGACTTGGGACTTGACTTGGGACTTGCTTCTCTTGACTTGAGACTTGCTTTGGGACTTGCTTCTCCTGACTTGGGACTTGCTTTGGGACTTGCTTCTCCTGACTTGGGACTTGCTTCTCCTGACTTGGGACTTGCTTTGGGACTTGCCTCTCTTGACCTGGGACTTTCCTCTTGACTTGGGACTTGGGACTTGACAGTCTTGACTTGGGACTTGGTAGTCTTGACTTGGGACTTGCTTCTCTTGACTTGGGACTTGAGTGCAAAGACTTGAGACTTGTGACTTGACTTGGGACTTGAGTGCAAAGACTTGAGACTTGTGACTTGACTTGAACAAAGACTTGGTCCCACCTCTGGTTTTTAATCATCTTGGTGTTTTTGTTTTTCAGCATGAAATCAAACCTGTTCCCTGAATCTATCCGTTTTGATGATGAGATGAAGATGATGAAACTGTTGTTCAAGTTTTATATTATTTGGTTTTTTAAAAATGAATTTCATTAAGACCTGCAGATTAAGACCTGCTCCACAAAATGACAGCAAAACAAAGCTGAAGGGGACAGACGATATACAGCAGATATCCCAAAGAAGTTTTAAATGTTAGCAACTCCTAACTTGGGAATTAGAGAAATCCTGAACGCTTCCTTTTAAAAACATTTATTTTATAGACTAGATCGCTGGCTGCTGGCAGAGTATCTGCAGGATTTAGTTTGATGATCTGAAGCCTTTAAAGATCTTAAATTACAATCAGTATAGGCGGAAAGTCTTACTAATCATTAGCGTTTCAGTAGGAAATCAGTGCACAAACCTGCTTTCTGAACATACTATCAGATTTTCTTCTAAGGTCGTTGTTTGAGATGAAACAGCTGTTTCTTAAGTTTTATATTATTTGACACTAAAACAGTGAATTTCATCAAGACGAGTGGAAACCTGCAGAGATGAGATGTGAAAATACAGCAGATTCCCAAAGACGTTATTTCTCGTCTAAAAGTGAACCACATCTCATTCTTTGCACATACTGCGTCATCAGTCCTGGAAAATTATGTAAATATGATTTTTGAACAATAAAACATTTTAACAAGAGGCTTTTTTTCTCTTTAAGGCTAAATAAAACCACAAAATCAACTTTTTTTGTTCTATTTGCTTTAATTCTTTTGTTCTCTGTATACATTATTGAACATTATGTTCTCAGAAAAAGTATTTCTGTATACGATCAAATAGTTACTGAATAGTTTGGTCCCATTAAAACTTGAAGATTGTCGTTACTGAGAGCAATGATAGGACTTCTTTGGCAAAGAGCTGAAGTGAGATACAACAAAATATACAACAGAGCTTATCTGGACAATATGACAGCTACTTTCTGTGGATATCATAACTTGAATTACAGGATAAACTTAATAATAATAATAATTTGGGGCAAAAACAAAGTACAACATTTAAACCACATTAAATGAAACGTAGTATTCTTGGCACACAGTAACTTTTCTATTATCAAAAGGTTTTTTGGAAACTTCACCTTACTAGTGAGGTAAAGAGCGAAAGCTGATTATGTAACAAAACTTCCTGAGTAGAAAGAAAAACCAATACAGAGCTCGAACATTAAAACAAACTGCTTTCTGCTCGGCGAGGAGCGTCATCCGAGGCGCTTTCAGGACGTTCAGCCTGATGAAAGGCAGGAATTCAGAGTGATTGTTTCATTATGGGAATTAAAACAAACAGCGAGGACTGTGTGTACACGTCTTCACCTCTTTGCTGACCTTTGTGTTTCAGAAAGGCACTTACAATATTGTGCAATGTTTTGCAGTGTAGCCTGCGCTTTTGCAAAGCAGGATAAAAGTCTGTAAAGTCTGAGAGTCTTTGGCACCACAGCTGAGTGCAATAGTGAGCAACGCAAGGATGCAGCTTCCAGGATCGAGTCTTTTTCTTTTGTGTTTTGAGTGAATGATCTGGAAGTATCTGAGCGGCAGCCATGATGAGCTGGACGAACTCTCTAAATGCTAAGGAAAGATGCTTCAATGCTTCCTTTCTTATCTCCTTTAGCATACTGGACCATCCTTTACAATCCTTCCAATGTTTCCCAGTGGCCACTCGCGGTATTGCAGCGAAAACTTCCCACCAAAAAGCATTTTCCCCACAGACCACCATTGTAAAAGAGACTGTTGACAGGACACCTCGAACTGCAAACAAGGTCAATTATGACTCTTTCGGTTATGAAGTTTTGATCCATGGAGGTTTATATTTGTAAAGCTTTCCTCCCCTTCACCCCCAGAAGTAAACCCAGAAACTAGAAACTTGTTTTGGCGCATGCGCCAGGCGAGCAATTGCTTTTGGACTGAATAGGCGCCATCTTTGGGTCCAGTATCCAGTTCTCATAATACATCCATGGTCTGCACCGACTGCAAGACCCAGGGCATGATGGGAAATGCCTGGCTGTCACCTGATCAAAGAGCTGATTGGCTCTTAAGTTTTGACGACAAACACCACATTTTGGAGAAAATCCTAATTTTCTTTCTGTGTAATATCTAACGCTAGATTGTTGCTGTATGTTGTGCAGTGAAGGTTTCATCTGATAACAAACATCTTGTGTGGTTAATAATAATAATAATAATAATAATAATAATAATAATAATGATAAAGTTTATTTCAGCCATAACTATCCGACCGTGGTCTGCAGACTACAGGTGGATCTAACAGGATGTAAATATGTCTGGGACTTGCTGTATATTCTTTGAAGGCTGCTGGAAACTGTCCGACTTACTTCATCCACTCTTAGCACCCTTAGTGGTTGTCTATGTGTCCTCGTGATGTTTCCCATCGAGGAGAAGTGTTTTGGAAAAGACAGACTATTCGACCGCAGCCCTGGACTCCGTGTTGGTGTCCCTTCGACCTTCGACCTTCAGCACCCCTGAAGCACACTGCAGTTTGGTTACAGCATCGATAAGCTCTCCGGCTGGTGGTGGTTGGAGCCGCCGCCCACCTCAGTCTTGTGCTCAGAGGCAGAGAAGCTCTGCACTCCCCCTCCCCTGGACAGGACCATCAGGGTGTCCCCCGACATGCCGCTGAACTCGAAGGCAAAGGTCCCGTAGAAGAGCATGATGAGCATGCAGTAGATCCACTCAAAGATCGCGGAGGCGTGCTGCAGGGCGAAGCTCTCCTGGCAAAAGAAAACTCCACCTGGTGATCGGAGGTTAAGGAGGACAAAGGCTGCACAGCTGGAGGGGGACGAGGTCAGTAAACACCCAGAGACACAAAACATTTAACTAAGTACATTTACTCAAGTACTGTGCATAAGTACAAATCTGAGGTACTTTTACTTTACTTGAGTATTTTCTTTTCATGCCACTTTCTACTTTTACTTCACCACATTTATCCGACAGCTTTAATCACTTTACAAATTAAGATTTCTTACAAACATATGAAGCGCTTATAAAATCTGATGTTTTGTTATAAATTAAACTACCCAACAGTTTATACAAGTACAGCTGAAACTATCAGTCCATTCAGAAAATTAACTGGCAACTATTTTGATAATCTAAGTCATTTTTCCTGTAGGTTTGCTGCTATTCCTTTTAATTATTTAAATGATGTTGAGGTTTGGACTGTTGGTTGGACAGAACAAACACAGTGAAGGAGGCACTTTGGGCTCCATTTCTCACGATTTTCAGTTTTTTTTTTTACAAATTAAAACACTCAGTCGATTAATGGAGAAAATAAACAGCAGATTCATAGTTCAAAATGAGCTCCACCTCAACCAACTCATGAATACATG